>JAQFVV010014664.1:0-30301 GCA_028023455.1 Epiperipatus broadwayi
AAGCTTAGGATGTCAAAAAATATTTTACTGTCAGTAGAAAAACTATGAATTTTTAAAAAAATAGTTACAGTGTTTTTTTCAAGTAAGAATTATATTTCTAGAGATAAAAAGAAAAGTTGTTTCCATGCCTCTTAAAGAAATTTCGGGAGAAAGAGCTTCAATGAATGCACTTTCTTTAAAAAAATACCTATATGCTAGCAAAACTATAGAAATTAATTATTCACTGAATACAATAAAGAAACTCAAGGAATACATTTCATTATAATGTGAAATGTTAAGTATTACACAGATAGAATGATAACCACTATGTTGTTCAAAGAAACTCATGTAAAGTGGTAAATATTCAATAATATACCCGTTTTCTCATGACAATTACATGTTGCTACTAACATCTGCATTTTAAAAAGTACCATATTAAAAAAAAATTGCTGTCTGTTTAAGTGATGTTATGAAGATATCAAAATAAATGTATTTGTGCTATCAGCAAGTTTTTTAACGTATATCACATTAAAAAAGTTGTTTGCAACAAAGAGCCTAACATAATTATAAAAAGAAGATAAAACAATATTCATTCAATTGTAACTTTTATTTATTTACTTATTGATTTTTTAAAGAAAACTAACTCCATATGATTATTTGTTTCTATATTTTCAGTGGGTAATAAAATAAAACAATATAAAATCCAAAGTAAGAATATTTATTTATATTTAAAATCATAATGATTAATAAAAATAACAATAAACTTATTTTAACTTTAAAAATCCAGTGACAAATTATCTTTCATAAAATAAACAATACATTATAAATATTACATCGTTTTTCATTGTAAAAACACTGTTTATTTCCAGGAATCTATATATACTCCAATACATTATGAATATTTCTGAAATTTCACCTGCCTTCGTGTAATCATTATCAAGGATCTATCTATCAACATATCTATCTATTTACCTTTCTATCTATCTCTGTTTTCATTATATTAATTTTACTATAACAATTTTTGTCTCCCTTTATTTTAAAATTTTTAATCCAATTTTTATTACATCTTATACAAATGTACAAAACTCAAACACTGCAATACCAATGACTTATTATGTATTGCTGTTTATTTACTACTATCACTTATATATAATTATAATCATACTCTAAGAGTTTGTTCTATTCAGAAATGGCTTTTTCTTTGTTAATGTACAAACTGCCTTTTAACATTCTTAGCTTATAGAATGTAACATTCTGTAACATGTTTACATAACAAATTTATGTGTTTAAGTTTTTTAGTATGTATATAAATATTTGATTTATTATTATTTAAATGTCGTTTCAATATTGTTTTTAGTTTTCTTTTGTTGTGTCAATATGTTATACGTCTTTGTTAACTTTCACACAATCTAATCAACTAATTATACAATTACATTCCAATTGTATTTGTTTTTATTTTAATAAACAATTTATCTAGGTTATCTTGTTTGCCTTTTCATATTTTTTATTAATATCCTTCTTTATCTTTTTTATATCAAAAAAAAAAACTTTTTCATTAAATTTTGCAATTTAATCAAAAAGTCTTTAACCTCATAAATATTACTTATATATATATATAATTTGAGATATTTTTTTTTTACTACTCAATTTATTGTTTGTTTTGTTTTTTTTTTTGTTTTTCGGAAAATCATTTTTCTTTGTTTCATCCTTTAAATTATTAATTTTTTCTTCAAATTATTTTTTTCAACATAAATATTATCAATTATTTAATAATATATGAAATATATTTTTTCTATTTATACCTGTATCAATAATTACATTGTAATTTATTAATACCATTTTAAATTTAATATTCATGTAATTAATTGAATTCTTTATTTCTTTTTCCCTTGAAAATTGAATCTTTTCATCTATTCAATTTAATATCATTTTTTAAAAATTCTGACTTTTTATTATCATCATTAGACTCTAAAAATAGTTATAAACTTATTTTACATGGAATATAAGTTTGTATTTAGTTTTATAAAAATACATTGCTTCCAAATTATTAATATAAAATACTGCTAACAATCCGTATAGTCAAGGACTCATACTTTGCATTACTTATAATCATTTTCCTTATATCCAAATATATCCCCCTTGCAACATCTGTTTAAATTCCATATAATTAATTGTTTTTTATCCTAATATCCTTACTTTTGCTATTAATATACATTTCAATAACAATAACAAATGCTATATTTGGTTCAATATTTGTATACATACGACTTATATCAAATTTAGTTAAAATATATATTTTTCCCATTTTTTCATACATTTATTTGAATTACTGACACCATTTTCTATATTTTAACACCATATTTTTTAAAAATAATTAATTAAATAACTGTCTAAGATATGTTGAGGCCTATTTTTTTTTGTGTGTTTTATGGTAATAATAGGAAGTCTGAAGTTTATTTTTTAAATATATATATTATATTTTATAGACGAAAAGCTTCAATATGCAATGAAAAAAAAATTCATTTAAAATTGAAAAGTTAATAAACTATTATACTATAAATATAGAGACAAACTTATAGAGAACACGTATATTTTTTGGATTATTAAGCAATTGGGCATATGATATACATTATGTAAAAAAATAAAATGTTTTAATAATAGAATAATTAGGGCAATTAATTTATTTTCTGAGGAAAAAATATTTGAAGAAAAAATAGACAAGTACAAATGATGAAGCAATGAAAAATGATTATTCAAAGAGTATTAACAAATTGTGTTGTGAAAAAAAGATGAATGAGTGGTTTTGCTTCCTGGACAATATTTTGACACATGAAAAAAATAAATAAATAAAAATTGAAAATAAAATACATAACAATATAATGTGTAGTAATTACCATTTGTACCATCCTTGCTTATATACCCCCCAGAAATAGATGACATTAACTAAAAATAAAATAAAAAATAAGTTTAAGTAATTATCTTACAAATATACAATTTGAAAATTAATCTATAAATTTGATTCATAAAGTAAAAACGAAAATATTTTTAGTATAAATAGATTGTATAACGCTAGATGTTTAGATTGTATGACAGATAACAAAATTATTAACATATTTTTACAAATTTGGAAGTAACATGTTATAAAGATTCTTTGTTATAAGAGTTAAATTATTAATGAAATGTATACAAGCAAACAAAAAAACAGTTGCTAATAAAAACAAATTATTAGCTAATCTGATTTTATTTCGATTAATTTATAGAAGTCATATAAGTAACAATATATAATAATGAGATGTTTTTTTCTCTGAGAATATAAATATCTTATTACATTTGTGTAAGAGAATAATAAAATTGGTTTAAAAAATAATAAACAGAAGAAACTAAGTTATTTTACTACTAAATTAAAATAATAAAAATATATATTTAGATGATGATTTGTTTAGTTTTTGAGTTGATATTTTAAATCTAGTGTCTGAATATCCTAGTGCCTATTCGAGAGAAGAGCCATTGAATTAAAAACAGTTTGGAGATAGGTTTATTCAAAGATAAAATTTTAATGTTTTTCTTTTGCAGCATTTATCTTTAAAAGCTTATTAGAACTATTTTGTCAATATAATACCATAAGAAATAGATGGATAAAACAAGTCATGTGATATATAACTTTTTTAATTTAGTTTAATATATTATGTCCCGCTAATTAAAGTATTACCATATGTATAATAAAATTTTAAGTTTAAAATTTATAAAAAAAATGGAAAAAATAAAAAAAAAAAAAATATTATAAAGTCCACAGTCAGTAAAACATTTAAGAAGGAAATATTTTCGTTTGTTGGAAAATGTAGCACAAATCTTAAGGAAAGAAAATGAAGAAGAGAAGGTAAATCATTATTCATAGAAGTTTTTTCTAGATTTATGAAAAAAGAAAGAATTCAAAGGGAGATAAAAAGACATAACTAAATAATGTTCAAGATTAGAAATCTTTTACACGAAAATTAAAGGTGCTCTCTTTTCATTTATATATATATAATATACTTACACATGAAAATGTAATTTGTGTGTGTGTTTTATAAATAAAAAGTGTTTTATTCTTAATGCATAGAAAAAGAATAATATTGAATGAAAAGCTTAAGAAAGTAAAGTTTACATAATATAAAGAATTAAATAAACTCAAAAGATTGTTTTACATTGATAAAACCGCAAGATGAAATACGAATGAATTAATTGTAGTGGCTACAAATAAACAACAACTAGATAATTAAAAGTATATCTTATCCAAAGTTTCATTAATCTAGAACAAATGTGAATTGGAACAGTGGAGTTTAATTAATATAATTGAATTTAGCTATTTGACCTTCAAACTGGTTTGTAAAGATAAGAACATTAGGAAGGCCACTGTTACAAATGGAAAACTGAAAAAACATCATTATTATTATTACTGATGTTATTATATACATACCATAATTTCTGGTCTCTGTACAAGTAAATACAATTTCATGACCTCCACAAAACATATATTGTAATCAGAAGTCAAAGTATACAATGATACTTCATTCATAGCAAATATTAGATCACATGTAAGTCTCTAATTAACCACAATAAACATCTAATAAGCTGACCCACTTAAACATCTATCATCCAGCCACCAATGCAGCAAAGAACCACCTTTATCTCTAAATCTAAATTTAAACTGGTTGGAAATACACACTTTTCACAGAAGAATGTAATTAGACATCTATCCTGAGGTACCCATACCTGAAAACCTATAGGTAATATTAATACCTTTCTTATTCTCATTTCTAGTGTGACACTTATTTATTATTGTAGCAATTGCAATCTTTAAGACCCCCAGAATTAACAGAATAACCAGCATAAAATGAACTATTTATGTGCAGGAAAGTGTAATAAACAATATCCATAGAACTTTCTGAATCATACAAACCAGGACAATGTCTGACATGAATGTTTCTTAAGCACAATATAATCATCCCCCTTTATATATCCATTGCTGTACATGAATCTAACTTAGAAGAACACAAGCTCTAAAACTATTATGAAATAGTTAATGTATGTAGCATAACTCTACAATTAGAAGCCTTCTGATTTTGATTAACATAAAATGATAAAACAAATTATAACATTCATTTACATATATGTGATTTACAATAATCACATTATTACATTAATTTACTTATATGTTCCATTAGGTTTACTAAAATCTAGTCATCACACAGATATGTACAATGATATATAAAGAATATTTTGAATTGATATTTAATAATAAACTAAGTAATTAAAATTTTACATATATTTGCCTATCTTATATACATTGGTATTTGCAGTGCAATTTACATATATACATATATAGAAGTAGGTGCATGTAATTTTTGAAATATTGGACTTATTACAAAATAAACATTTTTATTTGTCACATTCAAATGACATAAAACAATGATTTACATATATGACCAAGTAGATTTCTAAAATAGTTTTATTATACTGTTTGTTTTTATTTTTTTATCAAATTAATTAAAAGCAAGTAAACTTTTAATTGCATCCCTATTTCTTTTATTTCAGTTGTGGTCATTTTATTTTAATTTTAAAAGTGGAGATTTAATTTTGTGTTATTGTTTTTTTTATAAAGTTTTCCCTGGTTAGAATGCATAATAATGTTGAGTGGGAGATTGGAATTTGCCCTAAGCTAAGGCTTAGAATTGAACAACAATATTTATATAGGAGATAGTGAGAGGGTGTAAATAACCCCAAAAATTTAGGACATTTTAGATTATTCCTTGCTGGAACAATCTGTTTATAGTAATAGATTCAGTTTCTAATAATTTCAATATTCATTGTCACACTTTGATTTTAGCTTGATGAGATTTATACTGTATTATTGGCAGTCTGGACATACTATTTTTTTTAATTTGCCACTAATAAACGATTTTGTTTCTTAAAGATGTCTAAATTTGCAGCTTTGTGTTTTCTAACCCAAAACTTGCATTGCTAACTTAACCAAGGATGGACATCTGATTTGCAGCTGTTTTTAAGTCATGCCATGAAAGTTTGAAGTAAAAAGAAGCCTGAAATATGCCTCTACACTTGCCACCATAAAGAAATTGAACCCCTGAAAAATGGAACTTAAAATAAAAGTGCACTGTATTTGAAAAAAACTATGTGAATTCTGCTTTACCATCAGGTAAAATTATTTCTTGTTTTTTCAAGAGTAAATAAATTTATCTTAATTAAATCTCTGTTCAATCTAAAATGAAATCTGTAGTGTTAATAATAATTTAATGTCATAATTTTTATATGTGTTTGATTTTCATTGTATTAATAGTGTGTCTCGGAATCTTTGCTGTCATTTTTTGTGAGTTTATATTTTATATGCTTAAAATGTCTTTCTTTTAACTTTTCTAAATGTTTTGGCAGTCTTTCATAAATTTTAATTTGATCACTTATCCATATTTTAGCCTTCAATTATTAATTTAAATTAATGTGTTTGCACATTTGTATCCTGTTTAATATTCTGGTTCTCTGTAGTTGGAGATTTTATTTCTTCTTTTTTAGACTACATAAGATTATAAATTTTTTTCTTGTCATGTATGTGGAATCAACCATGAATCTCCATAAATGTGGTATACCATGGACTGTCTTTCAGGCAATATGATATTCTAGTTTGAATGCATTACTCCAGGGCAATAAATGTTTGCTGTGCCTTTTTTTTGAATTCCTACAAGACCATATTATCTTCATATCTCTGAATTTGAAAACTAGAATTGTTGTTCTTTTATAAATCATCAGCAGGATGATACTATTAATCCCCTTTTAAATTGTACATGTTAAACATTTCATTCTGCTAAAGCATTTAATTTTTTTAATATTTGTTATTCATGTACACTCTCTGATAAATTCAATAATAATCTAAGGCAATGTTCATATTTTGTTTGCTAGATTTATTTTATCTTTTATGTGTTGCTTTAAATTTTTTGTCAGAGCATGTACTGGGAAATTAATTTGTAAAATTGTTTGTAAATTTGAATTCTTACCACATGATTAACATATCTTATACTAGCACATAATTGTTTATAAACAAGGCAAAACTCTCCATAGAATAGTGTCATCCTGTGCCAACTAGATTAATCAATGGATGCCAGAAGGTTTGGTAATAAAATCACTATCTAATGCCTATTCATCCTATATCCCCAGACTAGTGTCTGACTTGTGGCCTTCATCAGGGAGGATCTTTGGATTTTATGCACAGGCCTTCTGGCATCCATTGATTACATTGATTGGCACAGGGTGGCACTACTGTATGGTCAGTTTTGACTTGTTTATGAACAATTATGTGCTAGTATAAAAGATGGTGATCATGTGATGCTTAATGGTTTGACGCCAATCCTGCATAATAGGATAGTAGTGGCTATGGTTGTTGAAGAGTCAAAAACAACAAATGTATGGGTGCTGAACTGAGTTCATACCCATATGACTATGCAAGCTATTGAGCTTAAATTGAAAATATTATTGGATTTTCAATTTCATTCTCATAGTTTTATACTTAAGTAGAGATAAAAGGTCATTGCTGGAAGCTTGCATTAGATCCTAAGATCTAGGCACAGTGCTCTCAGATCCAAAGCTCCTCACTGATGAAATCCACAAGTCTGGGACATTGTAGGAGTAAGCATTATATAACAATTTTATGTACAAGACTTCTGGAACCCATTGATTACTCTGGTTGGCACAGGGTGGCACTTAAGTATGGATAGTTTTGTCTTGTTTAATTCTAATTATTTCAAGTTTTGATAAGTGCTTGAGCAGACATAATTGGCTTTAT
This sequence comes from Epiperipatus broadwayi, assembly GCA_028023455.1. Lineage (NCBI taxonomy): Eukaryota > Metazoa > Onychophora > Udeonychophora > Euonychophora > Peripatidae > Epiperipatus > Epiperipatus broadwayi. The sequence continues at coordinate 7,808 of JAQFVV010014664.1, forward strand.
AAATTACTTACCTGTCTCCTGCTGAACCTTTTGCTTAATATAATCAGCTTAATTTTGGCTAGAAATTTGGTTGGTGATTCACCCACATTATATGTTTGTTTTCCTTGAATCAGAGATTTAATGTTTTATTAATTTTAAATTTTTTATACTGGAGTAATTTCTAATTTTACTATTTCATTAAATTGGAGAATTAAGTTTTCTCCCATTTTATATTTTATATTCCATCATATTCATTTAACTTTTTTGTGTTATTGTATTGTAATCATAAAGATCTTAAATATGATTGATATGTGCAGTAGTTTTGTGTACAATATGATGTCATTAATCAATAAGCTAGTGAGTGCTCATCTGCGCTGGTTTTGTTGATTCATGCAAGACACTTTCCTTACTTTCATTTTAGAACTTTTGAATAAGTAAACCAAAATTGCTTAGGGGAATTGTCAGCTGAAGGAAAATCGTTCCATCCTTTTAGAATTCACTTTTGGAAAATTTGTATTACTGCCAGAGCAATGACACTTTAATTTTGTTAGTACATACCTGATATAACCACGTTCTCTGTGTGCAAATCTCTACTTTAATATTATATACTACTCTTAATGAAATTTAAAAATAAAACATTTAAACTGAATATTGCTGATGTTTGTTTTAGTACTTTTATTTCTCAATTTTCTGAGCAATATTCACAAGCCCTTGCTATCTGCCTAAGTCTAGTTGGCACAAACCATCACCACAGACGACTTTTGATTATTGTAAACACATTTTCCATGTGATAATGTGAAGTGATGTACTGTGGCTTCTCTTTAAATGAAGTCAAGAATTTTTCAGAAATTATGCCCAGACAAACATGTTATCCACTTTATTTTTCATTCCCACTCTAAGTTTTTCCATATTTTGCTCCATCCTATTTCCACAACATATTCTTTCTCAACTCTATGACCTTTATATCTAAATCCCTTTTATATTTTCTCAATCCCAGGATAAAAAACGATAACCCACTTTTTGTATAATGACTTTTTTCTTATTTATTTTTCTATAATTTTATTATATGTACCTTTTCTGGTTTCAATCATTTACATTCAATTAACAGATGTCTAATATTTTCTCTTCCTTCCTTACACAATTTACATCCTAAATCGCCTTTTTTTTCCATTTACATGTATATTCTTTTGTTGATAAATATCTCATTCCAGCCTTAGACAATCAACTACTTTCCTTACTATTATCATATATTATCTCACACCTAATATTCTGTTTACTTCTATATAAATTTATTTTTTTACTCTCGATAATAGTTCTCCATCTCTCTAACTCTCTATTTTTTGTTAATAAGCATATTCTTTAATCTCATTCCTTACCACCATATCACTCAACAATCCTCCTAAAACAATCATTCCATCCTTTGTACAAATATACTGATATAAATTATTTATCCAAATCATTTGAATATCACATTACCTTTCTCACCCATCTTGTTGCCTGCCCTTTATTTGTAACCCAATTAAATACTATTTTGGCTAATATTTTATTATCCATAAACTATAATTTATCAAAAATTTGTTTTTACTTTTTGCATCTCTCATATAAAAACTTGACAAACCCATTTCTCCTTGATGTGCCTCTCTTGCAGTCCATACGTCTGCATCCAATGCATGTCTTCCTAATTTCCTTTGTAAATTTTCTAAGTAATCTAATAACACTTTACTATCACATAATAAATCATTTCCATATGTTAACGCTGCTACTGAAACTCCCTTCCATATAATTCTAGCTACATCACATTTATAAAATAAAATAAAAAACATTGTTAATATGTTCATCAATCCCTCTCTTTTCTTTGCTTCATTTATCAATTTTTTCTCCCATTCATCCAAACAATTTTTCTGATTACTTAAAATAATTCATAAATAAATATATCTATTCACCACACTTAACTTAATATCTCCCAGTAAAAAAATCTTCATCTTTTTCTTCCCCAGTATTATTCATCATTTTATTTGTTTTTTTCTTCACTAAATTTAATCTCCATCTCTTTATCCACCCTTGCATATGTACTCAGCATAACTGCTATATCTTCTTTTCTTTCTGGTAACAGAAATATATCATCCACAAAAAAGACCTGATAAAATATACACTCCCTTACCACCTATTAATATAACAATGCCTCTTCTGAATCTTTCTATTGCTCTTTCAATTTCACTCAAATACAACACAGACAAAATAGGTGATGTAGGGCATTATTGCCTTAGTCCCACCCCATTTTTAACTTTAACTTATATATATATATATATATATATATATATATATATATATATATATATATATATATATATATATATATATATATATATATATATATATATATATAGGATTTGAAATCAGATTTTCAAGCACCCTTCAACTATCCACACTATCTCATACAACTGATACACATGACCACACATATGTAGAAAAGATTAACAATATATGTATTTCATGCTAAACCAGCACTCATCAAATCCTCTATACTTATAATTAAGCTCCCAGGTTTGTGAAGAGTGCCTAGTTTTCAAATAATTACAAATTAAGCTTGTATCCTGTCCATCCCTCTCATATGTATTTAATGGATACTGTCCTATACATGATGGGTCAGAGTGACTTCAGGTCAACATGGGCATGGCAATAATTTTAGCATCAGCACAGGATTTGAGTTTTCACCATCAGATTTTCAATGATATGGATGGCTGAAAAGTTGGAGGTTGCAGTGGATTGAAGCTTGTCCATTAAAGTATGAAGATTTGCTATCTTAATATAAACTGAGTATAGATTATATATATATATATATATATATATATATATATATATATATATATATATATATATATATATATATATATATATATGAGATGATAATCTGGACCAACTGATGAGTGCTGATTTAGCATGAAATACATATATTGGTGATTGTTAATCTTTTCTACATATGTGTGGTCATGTGTATCAGTTGTATGAGATAATGTGGATAGTTGAAGGGTGCTTGAAAATCTGAGTTCAATTCCTCTATACTTACAATTAAGCTCCCAGGTTTGTGAAGAGTAACTGGTTTTCAAATATATATATATATATATATATATATATATATATAAATATATATATCTGATAATATACGATATATATATATATATATATATATCGTAATTATTTTCATATAATTTCTTAATAATATCCAGTAAAGATTTATTCATTCCCAAATTTGCAAAACTTATCCATAATCTATTTCTATTTACTCAATCATTTGCCTTCTCTATATCTATAAAACTCATATATAACTGTCTACCTGAATTCCTAGACATATCCATAAGTTGTGTAACTGCAAATAAACTATCTCCTATACATCTATCTAATCTAAAACCCCCTTGCATTTTTTTCACTACATTATTCACTTCCATCTATTTAACAACTCTTCTAGCCACAATATATGATAATACTTTATATAAAACTAATGTTACCACGATCAGTCTATAATTATTTAACTTTCAATGATCCTTACATTTTCCTTTAAATAATAATCTTTCTCTTGTATTAATCCAACTACTAGGAAAAACTCTAATATAAGCCATCTTATTAAAACAGGATAATAACTTTACTTTTGATTTATATCCTAAATTCATTAACATCTCTGCTGCCCATTCATCTAAACCTGATGCCTTTCAACTTTTCAATTTGTTCTCTATCAAATTCAGTTCATATTATAAACCTAAACTTTCCATTACTATATGCTTTCATGTTTTCTATCACTCTACCCTTCACATGTAACATATTTTCTATATCAATTACATATCTATTTAATATTCTCTCTAAATATTATCTAGAACTACTGTATTCCCTCATCATTTAATAATACTGACTATTTCTTCTCTACATTTTTACTTTAAATGTAATTCCATTTATTTACCCTCATCTTTTCCACTTTTATGAATATCCTCCAACAATTTACTATTCAATTTCATCTTCTCTATATTACTATCTAGTTTAGCCAACTTCTTTTTTTCTAAGTACTTTTTCCATTTATCATTAATAATAACAAAAAGTCAGATGTCACATGACTTATATATAGCTTGCAATTACCAAGTTTACATTTATCATTAATATCTTTTTCGCTCTCCTTGTTCTTAATAGCACACTTACATTCTCTGCATGCTTCTTTACTCTCTTTTACGCTTTTAATAATTCTCATTTTTATTACTTTTCTTCTTTTGAATATTCTCACCTAAAATAAGAGTTGTAATTTTTCTATTTCATTGCACCAGTCCTTATATTCATCCCTACCAACTCCCATGATTTCTTCAACATTCATTTTATACTCTTTAACTTATTCTTATCAATCACTCTCCATCAACATCTTTCACTATTATTTCTACATTTATTTATATTCTGCATCACCTTACTAATCATTTCAATTACAATGAAGTTATGATCACTTGTGCATACTTTTTCTTCATTGTCAAACATCTTAATTTTCGATATTTTAGTCATTTCCCCTTTCTCTACCAATGCATAATCTATTGTGTAAAATATATTATTTATAGACCATGTATATTGTCTCTCGTAATTATTTGATATATTTCCAATACTCAATTTTCACTTTCTGACAAAATTTCTTCAAAAGCTGTCCATTTTTATTACCTAAATCATCATTTTTTTTTAAATATATCCATTCATATCCCCTGTAACGATTATTCTCTTCTTCCAATCTTTAAAACTTTGTATATCCTTAACTAGACATTTATTTATGTTACTGTCCCACTTCATTAAATTTTCAATATCACCTGTTGCTGTATAAACTATAGAGACCATCAATTCATGTCTATCCAAACTTATTTCAAACCACAAATTTTCTTGACATTTAACAATATTTAAATCATTTTTGATATAACCTCTATACGACCACCTTTTTTTTTCTATTTATACCCTACCATGCCAACAGTTCCAAAATAAGTTTTTCTTTTTCTTTTAGATGTGTTTTCAATACTGCTAATACATCAGGCTCTTCATTTTCAATTGTTTTATTTAATTCTATCCACTTTTTGGACTCCTAACACCTTGCATATTCAAAAACTCTATTTGAACAATTTCTTCTTTCATAATGATTCTTAGATAAATTTTTTTAATTCTCTTTTCTCCATTACACTTATAAATAACTTTCTTACATTAATTTTACAAACCCATCCCTTCTCCATATCTATACTTACATCTAAATCAAATTCTTTTTTTCTTATTTCTTACATTCCATACATTCTTTTTCTTTTAGATAATACTGCAAATTAAAGTCCCACCCCTCTTTATAATTTTCCTGAAATATAGTCTTTATAAGTCAGATTTCCCTAAAACTTCACTTCCTTACTTTCCTAAATCCAACCCATCGTTACTATATAACTCCCTCTTTCCAATAAAACAATCCCACACATCCACAAACATAAAATTATTCCTTTCACACATTTTTTTCAATCTCTCATTTATAAAACGTGTCCTATCTAACAAATGCCTCTTAAATCTTTTTAATAATTCAACTACTTCTACTTTTCCTTTAATCTTAGACAAATTCATAATCAATTCTACATACTCATCCATGACCCTTTCTGATAGTTCTGTTTATATGCTACATCTCTTAGTCTAGATCCAGACAGACATAATCTTAGACACCTGCTTCTATTGTGACTTGCAATTATATCCCAACATTCTTTAATTAGTGAATCTCCTATTAATACTATCTCATTATCTATTTTCTCTACTCCACCCATAACATTTTCTACCATCTTCTTGTCCTGCTTATCTTCTACTTCCTTATCATTTCCTACTCAGTAATTCCTTAATCTCCTCACATTTTATTCTCTAATGATTTTAATTTTACTTCTACATCCTTCACTTTTTTCTCTATCTTATACATAGTGATCTAGTGATGCCTTCCATGAAGAAAGGAAGATTGAGTGATCATTACTCTCTCTCTCTCTATATATATATATATTGAAACAGACAGATCGAAGAACCGATCTTAGTTTCATGTGTTTAAGTACGGTAATTCGAACTACTATTCGCCCGCAGTGGAATTTTTCCATTTCAAGTCACAAAAATTGAGTTATATATATTTTATGTTTTGTAAATAAATATGTAGAGATTCCGTGCATAAATGTCACAAATCATGAAATAATATTCGTGTGTGCGTGGTTTGTGAATTTATATCAACTTAATTTAAAAGTTTCATTGCGGGTGTATTTGCTTAAATTTTAGCCTTTTAGAATTATACAAAGTCGTTTGAAAATACTGATCAAAAGTCACATTCCTTTGATTAGTGTTTTTAATTAAAATCTGTATTATACAAATGTATAGAGTAATTGAGGTGTATTCGAAATTAGATAAGGAATTTATATTTGTAATTACTTTGTCAATTTAAAATTGCGTATTAAAGTTAAAGATAGCCGAAAACGGAACAATGGAAATGGATAATTGATATGGTATGGTCAAGCTGGATTGCCGAAGGCTAGAGAGAAGTAGGCGGAGCCTAAAACAAAAACCAGACAGAAAGGTCAACCATGGCCATCGTAGAGAAAACTAACATTCTAACTTTTGACGTGGCTGGGAGTAGATCGTATCAAAAAAAAAACAGCAAAGCAGTTGCTAGAGAAATCTCTCCAACTTTTGTTAAGAAGTCCACCAGTAAACCGTAATGTCGATGGGCTAAGTGCCAGGAGCTGATCTCTGTCCCGCCAAGTTGAATCTTTGTGCCGCTGACTGATCATGTTTTATGTGCTTCACAATTTCCAGCTTCCAATCTCCAAATTGACTATGCCTTCCAAGTAGATTTCAAATGCGCGCCTACGTTCGTCAGAAATACCATCGTGAGAAGCCAAGCCGGATGAAGAAGGAAGGGTAACTGTGTTACATGAACTGTTAACTTTCTCCCGAGCTTAATGTTATAAGTTAATCTGTCAATCAAATGAATCACATATAAGTTTTTGTTTCGTTTATAACGCTACTGTTTCAAACCTGTCAGTAAATTTTCTTTTTTCCTTTTCCTCTGCTCTAGTCTTTAGAAAATAGTTTATAAATATTGTATCTACTAATAATAATTCAAATGAAGACATTTCTAAATTTTTCCTTTTATTACTTATGCTATAAACAAACGATGCCAATAGAAATATTTCCCAACTCAGTTTAAAGTTTATAATATTGATTATAGTTATTTTAAAAGGAAGTTCATTGTTAAATTAAAGATTATTTCATATATTGAGTTGGCAGATATTAAATCACTTTATTATATTTTTTGTTTTTTTGTTTTGTCATACTATTGTAACCGATACTTCAATCTTAAATATGTAAAGGATTTTGAATTTATTATCTTAGTTTCCTACATGAAATGAGAAATAGTTCTCAGTGTATAATTTGTTATAATCGCTACCGCCTGAACGATCTGGGGGAGTTAGGGGTTTCAGAGTAAACTTCATTAATTATTGTTTTCGCGGTCAGTTTGATTCCGCCATGTTTTATTGGAATAGCATAGAAATAGACGAATTGATTACTCAGGTTTGGTATAATGCCTTTTCAAATCCACTTCAAGCACTCGTCCTCGATGACTGTGGCAATGCCTTCCCTTCGCCGAAGTTAGCGTCTCACCATACTACCATATGGGGAAGAAAGCAATTCTTTCCCAGGTTATCTCTTGGATCACCGGGTTTCGAAATGATCCCGGCTGGTTGTAGTGTCCCGGAACTACTTGGGGGCATTAAGCCATGTCAAAGTACAAGCCGCCCGGTATTCCTTTGATGCACCACAAGTGATTACTGTAGGGCTCTTCAATCTAGGCAACCACTAGTACATCAATCTTAGATATCATAGTTATACGAAACCACCCTCCAACTATTCGTACACGCAACGGTTCGAATCTATTCAAATAAAATAACTTAATAAAAATCGTAGATAAATATTTTCAATGCTCAAATGCTCTGATTCCCTTAGCCACCCGGCAATCATTTCGCTACACAAATATTGGTATGAGTTTGTTTAACAGGTAAAATGATTACTAAAGACTAGTAGCTAATTATAATAGAATATTTATGGAAATCTTACCGTACTTTTGAATACTATATTTTTATGCTTTCTATTTGTTATTAAACAATTTATTTACTCTAATTTTGTGTCTTCCACTTCATTACTCTCGAAGTCTATTTAGTCACCTACTGTCTGTTTTGGCAACTTAAATATATACATTACATTAATGACCGTACCGATACCCAGAGTATAATAGACCTCTATATAAAACTGTAAGTAATTTAGTCTGTGTTCTGAGTTGAGCTAGTAAAGGGATAACCCCATGCTGTTATAAAGTCATCATCGGTTGGTCATACCGGGGTTTGGGTTTGAATTTCGTTGGCGTTTTGGAATTTATTCTTAAACGTGGACTGGGTTTGAACTCGGGTACCGTGTATGAGTAAGCGTGGTGGATTTATACCGGTACAATATACAATATATATATATATATATATATATGTGTGTGTACAACTATGTTGTTCTGGACCATGTAACCCAAACAGTTACATTGCTTCTGTCTGAGCTGTCTATTTTGAAATACGAACTCTAATGTATTTATATATTAATTTACAGAGGGCAGTTCTGGATTTTTTAACCATGTGGAGTGATTTAATGCTTAATATTCGTATATATTTATTTCTGTATAGCGTTATGCACTGGGATTATTTTCTATACATTTGTGTTAGGTGGTTTAAAGATTAAAATTACTAATGTTTAGTTTGTCTTTATATAATAATTGTAAAACATGTTTGTTAGTAGCAAAAAGTTAAGATTTTTGCTTTCTAAAATTTTAAGTTCTTTGTTTGAGTTTGTTGTATTTCAATGTATATCATCTTATAGCAGACAGTTCAAAGGGTATTGTTTTGAGCTAGCTATTTTTTGAAATATGAACTCTAATGTATTTATATATTAGTTCACAGAGGGCAATATATATATATATATATATATATATATATATATATATATATATATATATATATATATATATATATATATATATATATATATATATATATATATATAACTCAGCCATTATACTTAAGAAGAAAATACACCATGATCACCAAGAGGACTACCTCACTTGAAGCACTATGACATACTACAATCCTTGACAAATGTAAAAATTTTTGAAAGACTATGCCCTGCTTCTTTGAGCTTTATGGGTAGGGACTTTTATATGATAACTATTGTAACATTCCCTGCAACTCTAAAACATTATTTGCAAAAACAACTACATCATCTGCAAAATATAGATGATTTAAATAATCTACATTTACTTTCACTCCTTTAGCCTTCCCATTTTAATCCACAGAATACTTCTTGCATCACGGCTGTAAAAAAGTTTTAGAGATATGGAGTCACCGTGTCTTACACCCTTCTCAATGTTGAATTTTCCAGTATCATTATGCAATCTATTTGTCGCTGTTGTATTTTTTTTATAAATATTCTTTAAAATATGATGAAATCGTGGATTTATCCGTTGTTGATCCAATCTTTAATCACTGATGAAATGTTTATGTAATCAACTGGAATTCATTAATCTGTAAATCCAAAGGATAATGACAACTCATATTCATTTGTCCTTTTTATAACTTCTCTCAATACATGTAAAATATATATATTCAAACCACTTTTAAATCCAGCCTGATCTCTTTGTTGGTGGAAAACTACTGTTCTCTGTAGACTAGTTGTAATTTATCTTGATAAAATTTCTATATAAAACTGATAAAAGGCTGATTGGTCTGTATTTTCTAATATTGTTTTTTATGACCTTTTTTAAATATTAATATTAAAATTGCATTCTTCCGATCATCTGGTATATCTTTATGATTTAGGCATTTAATATATAACTTTGCTAATTATATTTCTTCGTCTGGTTCTTTACTATATCAATTCTAATTAGCGTCATTACCTATAGCCTTTCCTTTCTTCATACATTTAAGTACATGTCTCACTTCTTCATTAAAATTGTGGGCAATTAGGAAGATATAATAGATATAGGAGGTACTATTACTTTATTACTATATAATTCTTGATAAAAGTCTTCTACCTATTTCACGATGTCAACTCTTATTTTAGTAATAATTTCATCTTTTTTCTTATTGCAGTTATAAATTTTCCACCAATTCCAAAGTGTTGTTTTACACTCGTGAGACTTTTATTCTCTTTTACAGCTATCCTTGCGAGTTCACACTTATATTTTCTCATATCATTTTCAACTCTTTTCCACAACATCTTACAAAATGTCGGTTTATTCAATCATTTTATTGCTTCGTTCTATATATCTTCATAGTCATTTTTTCTTTACAAGTTCTTTATTATCAGTAAACATTGTCTTGGTCAAATCCTGCTTTTTTTCTATCAGCTCTCTTTGTTGCTGTTTTAAAAAACTGCATCAGTTATTTTCATACTAATTTCCTTCAAATCTGAATCATGTTAAAATCTACTAATACTTGAAAGAGATTTGTAACTTCTAATTTAAATTCAGTAGAATGTCTCTGAATATTAGGAATATCCACTGTATATATTGTATTTCTTAATAATTCTTATCTCTCTAGTTTTGCATTAACATGTATTTAGAATGTTACTAATCGATCATCACTTCCTATGTAAAATTTATTCAGGACATTACAGTCTTTAAATATGTATTTTCGGTTAGACAAAATATAATCCAATTCTTCTGTATCTTCATTTGGATTCCTCCATGTCCATTTGCTTTTTAAATTTTTCTGAAGAATAATATTCATAATATAATGTTTTTTTTTTTCTTTTTATGCAAACTACACAGAACTATGTCCTTTCTCATTTCTATTACCACATCCAAAATTACATACATCACTTTCATTTTCATTTGTTTACCAATTCCTGCATTAAAGTTTCCTGTAACAATTTAAAAATGTCGTTTACTCTGGTCAAAAGCCTTTTGTACTTCCATGTAGAAATACTCTACTACTTCATCACTATGAGAACTTGTTGGGGCATATACTTGAATTATCTGTATTTGATATCTGCTATTAAATTGTATAATTAATGTTGCCACTCTGTCTGATGCACCATCGATCTCCATAATGTTGTTTATCTCTATTTTTTTATAATGAATCCTACTGCACAAGTGTTTTCAATATTTGTGTCTTTATAGTAGAGTACATTATATATTATCTTCTTAAATTAATATATATATATATATATATATATACATTAATTTCTCTAAAATTTAACTCGAATATGCTGCACAATTGAATTCTTTCTTCTTTTTTTTTTAAATGGGCTGCAAGAGTTAAGTCTTTTTTTAATTAAAAAATATTGCTATAAGTATTGTAGCCATGGAGCTCACATACATTTTATATTACTTCCAAACAATGTTAAATGTTATTTAAATAGAAAGAACCTTTATTAACATACACTGGTTGAAAATTCATAAAACATTTTACACATTTGGGGGTTAAAATTATTTCAATGACATTCCATCTTTCAATAATAAAATGCTTGTTTAGTTTGAATAGTAAAAGCCTGTATATATATTATATGATCAGAGATCAGTTTATATTAATATGTCCATTTAAATAAACATAATATAATATGAATGTGTAATATTTAAATACAATTTTATTATGTATAATGAAATTAAGTATATTTAAATGGACATATCCAGGTCCTCTAAGTAAGGTGTAATAGTGACCTAGAGTTAAAATTGATATAACAACAATATTGGTATAAATAATGGCTCTTATTCTTTTATCATCTGAATTTTCAATTGGATGTATGATTGAAGTATGTGAGGGTACATAATATTGAAACATGTCCATTAATATTTGAAGAAGTTATATATATATATATATATATATATATATATATATATATATATATATATATATATATATATATATATATATATATATATATATATATATATATATATATTAACAAACTTAAGTATATTCCAAATAACGATAAATGACTTATAATATAAATACAAATCAAAGAGAATTATTTTCGATTATATTTATAATCATAATCAACTCATTTCAAATTGCAAAATGAAATCATCTACTATAAACTGGAAACACTTGTCAACCTAAATATCTAAATATTCCATAATTCATTAGTCTTAAAAATAAGATAATAAAAATAAGATAATAAATAGTCAGTCAACAAATGTTAAGATTAATGAATTTTGGGATATTTATATAGGCATGTGATTACAGTTGGTAGTAGATAATTAAGGATGCAATTTTATTAGTAGATATAAAATATGATAATAAATTGACAGTCAGCAAATGTTAGGATTAATGAATTATGGGATATTTGGATCAACGTATTTATGTTTGGAAGTAGATGATTCCATTTTGAAATTTGAATTAAGTAGATAGTGATTATGAATATAATACAATACATTTCTCTATGATTTTTATTTATATTATAAGTCATTTTCGTTATTTGGAATATACATTACTTAACTGTGTTATGTATTATTAATATTAGCGAATATTTTATTTTGTTTTATATATAAAATATCTGTTAATTAAAAAGAATTGTCATAACAATGAAATTAATAAATATATTTATGTTAAACTGTAATATACATTTTTCAATCTACAAAAGAACGTTCTTTTAATTATGTAACCCTATTTACCTGTCCTTTATATATAGACAGTGAAAATGATTTTATTTTACAGATTTTGTCAAGAAACTTTTAATGGTTGCCCATTGGCAAATTATTCATATTCTATGATAAAAATATATAATTATATTTCAATATTAAGTTAATGTTCACTTTGGTCAAATAAGTATTTATTTTATTGATATACTTTTTTTAAATGCTATTCAATATAAATAATACATCTAACTACTGTACCATAATTGTAACAAATTTGAAAATTCAAATACAATACTATGATTACTTAGACTTCACAGTATCATTTTTAATCCATTTAATAAGTATTTTGGCAAATGTATTACTATTTGTCTCCTTAATTTCACATTCAAAATTACGTACTATTTCTAATATATATATTGCAAATCTTTCTATTACAGATTTTATAAATGGTGGTGTATCTTCAAGTTATTATTTTTATAACACAATATTAGGCAGAGACCTGGATGAAGATTGTGTTGTTTCATTCCCTTTAGTTTTTGCAGGTTTATCTTGTGGATTACTAACACTTGCTCAGATAGCACTTAACCGTTACATTCTTGTATGCAAATCTTCATATCTTTATGCGAAAATATATAATTTTAAAAATGTAATTTTTATGCTGACTGCGAGCTGGATTTTTGTTATTATTTGGATCACATTTATAATGTTTTCTGGGTATTATCATGTGAAATTCAATAATATTTTAAAAGAATGTTTAATAGAACTAGATTATAATGGAATGATATTTATAATATTTGCTAGTTTTTTTTGGTACTTTTCAACTATACCCATTATTGGTTACAGCTATTATAATATATTTAAACTCATTCAAAACTCTCAAAAAACATTGGAAAATATGCAAATCAGTGATTCACTTCAACGTCGATATGATGAAAATTTAAGAGTTACAAAAGTGATGTTCATTATTTTTCTAATATTAATTATTTCATTTACACCGTTATTGATATTTTTTTTACTAGACAATTTTGTTTTTTTACCAAATGCATTACTTAGAATTTCAATGTTATTTACATTTTGTCATTCTATAATAAATCCTATTGTTTTCATTTTTAGTAATAAATCTGTTAAAAAATGTTGTATTAATTTAATTCTTTGGAAGAATTTTAATTTTAAGAAGACAATAAATTTTAAAAAATGTTAACCTACATTTTCTCTGTCAATTATTATTGTTGTTTTTCTTCTTCTTTTTCTTCTTCTTCTTCTTCTTCTTCTTCTTCTTCTTCTTCTTCTTCTTCTTCTTCTTCTTCTTCTTCTTCTTCTTCTTCTTCTTCTTCTTCTTCTTCTTCTTCTTCTTCTTCTTCTTCTTCTTCTTCTTCTTCTTCTTCTTCTTCTTCTTCTTCTTCTTCTTCTTCTTCTTCTTCTTCTTCTTCTTCTTCTTCTTCTTCTTCTTCTTCTTCTTCTTCTTCTTCTTCTTCTTCTTCTTCTTCTTCTTCTTCTTCTTCTTCTTCTTCTTCTTCTTCTTCTTCTTCTTCTTCTTCTTCTTCTTCTTCTTCTTCTTCTTCTTCTTCTTCTTCTTCTTCTTCTTCTTCTTCTTCTTCTTCTTCTACTTCTTCTTCTTCTTCTTCTTCTTCTTCTTCTTCTTCTTCTTCTTCTTCTTATTATTATTATTATTATTATTATTATTATTATTATTATTATTATTATTATTATTATTATTATTAGTATTATTATTATTGTTGTTGTTGTTGTTGTTGTTGTTCAGTGAATTTAATGAACACTAGTTATTTGATTTTTAAAAAAAAACATTTATGGCATTAGTTATATTATGCTAAGCATAAGTTTTATTTTATTTTGTTTTATTTTTATTTTTTGTTTGTTTATACTGTATGTTATGTTGTAATTATTTACTACTGTGATTGAATTGCCAAATGTAATATCTGTAAAATTTTAATATTTTATGCTATATATATATATATATACTTTTTTTGTATTTTAATGGTGTTTTTAGTTGTCACATTTAAATTCCTCACTCAAGATTTTTCTTGTATGGAATTTATCTCACTGTATTATACATTTATTGTTTGTTTCATAATAAAGACATAAATAAATAAATAAATAAATAAATATTATTATTATTATTATTATTATTATTATTATTATTATTATTATTATTATTATTATTATTATTATTATTATTATTATTATATGATGTTTCTTGTAGAAGTAGGATGTGTTTTTTTCTCTTAAAACTATTAGATTTTTTTATTGTTAAGGAGCCTCTCCTTATTTTTTGTCAGTTTTTTTGGATATCATACCAGTTTCTTCTATGTTATTATATGGACAGAGGGCTTAATTCAACATTATGCTTATCGTAGACATTGTTTAATTTAGTAATATGTTTATAAGATTTATACACTTTACAAGACTTTATGTGCATATTTTCTGTGAAATTAATTGGATCAAAATATGTTTTTTTATTGATTTTCACTTTTTCTATTGTTATAATATAATTGATCTTTTGACAACTGCAGATATACTTTGACATCAAAATAAATTAATTGAAGTAGCTTATTTTAATAAATTTTTCATAATGTTTTTATTGAATGGATTGTTTACTGAGGTCTAATACGCCTTGGGGATTTTATAAATAAATGGATTTTTAGTGGTTTTTTTTTAGTGATCTTTACTTAGAACTAATTTGCCTGGAGGATTTAATTAGTAAAGCTTATGATAAGTTATTGCTTTCAGTTACTTAGTGATTTTTTATCTTCATATAATCTAGAGTGTTTCAAGTTACTTCACCTTAGGATATTTATCTTTTCTTTAAACTTGTTTGAAATATATGTTTATATGTAAATTTGCTTATGGATATGGAGAGTATTACAGATATAATGTATACAATTGGATATTTTATTTACATATATAGTTCTTCACTTTTATAATAAATAATGGCACTTTTTTATTTTATTTATAATATATAACAAGATTTGGCAACATTTTCTATAGCTTGCCTTTTGAGTTTATACAATATTTATGGAAGACAAAAACATTTATAAGGGATTCTGTGTTAATATAAATAACAAATTTGATTTATTATATCGTTTTGAAGAAAGACTGTCTGATTAATTTTTTAATTGATATAAAATGTTATTTCATAAATAATTAAGACATAGTGATTTTGATATTTTTAATAATTTTATTTTGGACATTGTATATATATATATATATATATATATATATATATATATATATATATATATATATATATATATATATATATATATATATATATATATATATATATATATATATATATATATATATTGTACAATTGAATATATATATTTATATAATTTACCTAATATATGATTGTGATATGTTTAATAATCTTGTCTTGGATATATATATATATATATATATATATATATATATATATATATATATATATATATATATATATATATATATATATATATATATATATATATATATATATATATATATATATATGGTACAATTAAATATATATTTATGTAATTTACCTAATATATAATTTTTATATTTCTTTAGATTTGTTTTTTTCCCAATTTTATTATTTTTTTTTTGTTAAGTAACATATATTGCCATTGTTTGTTTTACAATTAAATTATTTTACTATAATGCACTTATTCACTTTATAATTTTTAATTGAAGTGTTTTAATTGTGTACTTAGAAGGGATTTTTTTATTATCCTGTATCTACTTTTATTGTTAGTTTTATTTTAGATGACACCTTTTAAATTTCCTTGTGCTTTGTGTTTGTCAGATATTTTTGGTAGACATTTTTTTAATGCTTGGGTTTGTGTGGCCTTAGATACCATATAGTATGTTATAATTTATTTAATAAAGATACTTCCATTGATTCTATTAGTAATACCTCTGAATTTTTATGTGAATACTGTAGCTCTTAATATAAGAAGGCTTATATTATTTTGAATTCTTATGTCTCCCAAATTTCTACAATGAATTCATTTCTTTCTGTTTTATCTGATACTGATATAATCTATGATTCTAGCTCGGTTTCATCTGTTTGTAAGGTCTGTTCTATTGTTCTATTGGATCCTATTAACTGTCTCAATTGTTTTGGTCAATGACAGGGGAAGTTTCATACCTCTTGTCATAGATTAAGTAAAGTTGATGCTGATATTTTTCATACTATTGGTTCTGGCTTCTATAAATATTTAGAGTGTAATAATATGTCTAAGGTATTTTTGGCAGATAATATTGCTGATAATCCTGTTTTAGATAATGAGTTTAAGATAGTTAAGTTAACTAATTATATGGATGGTAGAATTGATGAAGATAATTGCGTTAGAAATTCTATTGTAAATGAATTTGATAAAAATAAAGATATTTTGTCCTTAAAGTATCTTTCTAAGGTAGATGTTGATTTATCTTTTAATAATGGGAATAATTATGTTGCAAACTCTACTGTAAATGAATTTGACAAAAATAAAACCAATAATGGAAATAATAATGTTGGAAACTCTCCTGTAAATGAATGTGACATATAAAACCGTTTAATTTTTAGATGATCTTTCTAATGTTGATGATGATTTATCCCCAAATAATATTGACTTATTTCCTAAGATTGAAAATAATAGTGTTGGAAAGTTTGCTATAAATGAGTTTGACTACAATAAAGCTGTTTCATCCTTAGAATATCTTTCTAATGTAGATGTTGATATGGATTTATCCACTAATAATATTCACTTATTTCCTAAGATTGGAAATAATAATATAGGGAACTTTGTTGTTAATAAATTTGTCTCTGCTAATAATGTGGAAAATATAGATAGTTTAATTAACAGTGTTATTCATGATTCTAGAAATTTTTTTTAAATGATTTTATCTCTTCCTATTCCTTTTATATATAATTTAATAATTGAAATGTCTCATCGTTGTAGGAAAGCTTCAGTGATCAAACATAAACTTATTAATACTAATGATATTGGTACTCAATACATGTTATCATCTTCTAAATATCCTGGTCAAATTTTTAGTTCTATTCCTGGAGATTATTCCTCTGCTATTGAAGGTAGTAACATTGTATGTTCATCTTCATCCAATTGCATTAAAGATCTTGATAAAAATGTTAATACTACTGATATTGGCAATAAATGTATTTTGTCATCTTCTAAATATCCTGATCAAATTTTTAGTTGTTCCATTTCTAGGGATCATTCTTACAGTATTGACGATGGAAGCATTGTATGCTCATTTTCAGTCTATTGCCCTGAAGAACTTGGTGAAAATATCAAATTGGATGATTGTGTTCCTGAAGTTAATTTAGTTAGTGATGAAATTATTATTATTATTATTATTATTATTATTATTATTATTATTATTATATTATTATTATTATTATTATTATTATTATTATTATTATTATTATTATTAAAAAAATAATAATAATAATAATAATAATAATAATAATAATAATAATAATAATAATAATAATAATAATAATAATAATAATAATAATAATAATAATAATAATAATAATAATAATAATAATAATAATAATAATAATAATAATAATAATAATAATAATAATAATAATAATAATAATAATAATAATAATAATAATGTATTTAGGAATTTGCCTCATTCCAAATATAAAAGTAGATGTTTTTATAACTCATCCTGGCTTGAGGTAAATTCCATTAGTGATTGCTTTTCTGATTCTGTTTTTTTTCCTCATGGTAAATTTAAATCCCCAATTTTTTATGGGGAAAATAGATAATGGAGGTTTTCCTGTTACTTTATTGTCTTTAAAGTCTGTGAAATGTAAAATACTAAATTATCCGGCTGCAGTTCCTAAAGTCATTCCAGCTCATAATTTACAGAGTGCTTCTTTTATGGATAAAATATATAATGGAGGTCTTCCTGTTATATTATCTTCTCTAAAGTCTATTAGTTAAAAAAATATTATTTATCCAAATACTGCTCTCAAATTTATTCCAGCTTATAGATCACATTCACTTAACTTTCATTCAAATAGTAACTATCGGACAAATCATTCTGGATACTCCTCTTTATCTTCTAGTAAAATGACTTTTCAAGAACTAAAAAAATTAATATATTTGATGGATTTAATAAATCTAATTTTGCTGATGTTTATTATAATACTAATATAACTTATGATAGAGATTTTCTTTTCAATATGCCAGTAAATCTCAGTTCAAAAGATATTACACTAGTTCTTGAAAATCATTTACAAAGTAGTATTGTTTGTCGTAAAGTTAATATCAATAATTCTAAGTATTCTTGCTTTTATATTTCTGTTTCTGCACATGAACATAATGAAATAATATCCCCTAATTTATGGCCTTGTGGTGCTTCCATTTCTTTTTTTATGGATCTCTGGCCAGTTCTCTAAGGTTTTAATAGCATTTATTTTATTTTACTATCTATTTTATTGTTTATTTATTTATTTTTATTTATTTATTTTTTTATATCTTTTTTTCTTCTCTTTTTGGTTTTATTTGTGTTGTTTCCATTATCTTTGTGGGTAACATGGTAGGCCTTTCTTGTTTTTACATGAATGTCCAAGGTATAAGGACTAAATGTGTTCAAATTAAACAATTTTTTTGAAACATAACATTTTGATCTTATTTTACTTACATAAACTTCCTGATTGTTCTTTTCTTGATGATAGATTCAGTATTTTGCGAACTGACAGATCTATGGATAATATTTTTCGAGGTGGTGGTACTCTGATTACTCTTCACAAAGATGTTTTTTATAAAGAACTTTCTTTTTCTTCTTCCTTTTGTGAATCTACATAGTGTGAAATTACTTTAAATCACAATTTTAAATTTATTTTAGGTAATGTTTACCTCAAACCCACTTTGTCGTTATTGGAGTTTGATTATTTTTTGACATCACTTGAAGATTTTCTGATTGGCGATGATAATGATATTATTACTGGGGATTTAAATATTCCAGATTTATATCAGAGTAGAATTACTACACACTTGTCTTTTCTGTCTTTTAAAGGTTCCAGAATGTTACAGTTCAGAAAAGTTTTAGGATTTAAACAATATAACCCATTTGTTAATTCCTCTCATCGTACTTTGGATTATAGTTTATGTGATTAAACAGTAGTTAGTAATTTTCAAGTTGTCTCTGTTATTTTCCTATTGATGCTCATCATCACCTTTTGAGTTTTATATTAACGTTTGTTACTCAAAGACTATTTTTTTCTAATATTTCAAGAAAGGATTATGGGAAGGGTAATTATGTTGATTTTTGTATAAATTTTTCTAAGGTTAATTGAATTTTTTTGTATTCTTTTAAGGATGTAAATCATTGCTTGAATGGGTTTTTAAAGATACTTAATAGTTTTATTGATTTGTATATTCCCAATAAGTGGCATTTTATAAGGGTTTTCTTCCTTTGTTTTCATGCGATCTTATTAAAATTATTAAAAGGAAGTCTTATCATCGTAGACTTTATTTTAAAACATAGAATATATTTTTTTATAATAATTTTATTAATTTCAGAAGGTTGGTGAAGCATGTTTATAAAAGATATTTGCAGAATTATATTAGAAAAATTAGGTTAATATTTCTTCTAACCCTAAAGAATTTAGGGATTTCATTAATAAGTCTGGTTTGGGTAAGAAAAGGGTTCAAGCTACTCATGGTTTCACTTTAAGTGCAAATGACTTTTGAAAACATGTTGATGTTGTATATTCATCACATGATAGAATATCTTCAAATATTGCATTATTTTGTAACTCTTCAATAGTTCATTGTATGATTGACCATATTTCTAAGGATGATGTTGTTATGGCTATTAAGTGACTTAAAATTCATTCTAGTTTGGGAAATGATAATATTCCTTCATTTATTTACAAAGGGCTAGCTCAATTTATTGCAGTACCTCTTGCATTTATTTTTAATTTATCACTGAATTCTTGTGTTTTTCCTAATGTGCTTAAGTGTGCCAAAATAGTCCAAATTTTTAAGAATGGATCATGTGATTGTGTTAATAACTGTAGACCTATTTCTGTTTTACATACTATTGCTAGAATTTTTGAGAGATGTGTTTATAATAAAATTATGTTAGATGTTAGTATACTCATTTCTTCTTCACAGCATGGTTTTATACCTAATAGATCTGTAGAAACTAATTTGATAACAATTTATGATCATATAGCTCATGCAATTGAGGACCAGCAGGAGACTTGTTGTTATTTATTTTGATTTATCAAAAGATTTTGCTAATGTAGACCACATTATTATTATTCTCAAATTATATCAAGTGGGTTTTTCTACTAAGCTTGTTTTTTGGTTTCAATCCTTTCTTCATGGTCGTACTGCATAAATTAAATTTAATGATACTATTTCATCTAATTTTAAATGTAATTTGGGAGTTCCTCAGGATAGCATTTTAGCACCTATACTTTTTAACATTTACATGAATGACCTTAAGGATCGCTTAAAATCTTCTTATCTTTTGTGCTATGCAGATGACTGTAGAATCTTTAGAAGTATCACATCTGTGTTTGATTGCACTCTTCTTCAAAAGTTTATAGGTATTTTTAGTGCTTGCTGTGATATAAATAATATGACTGTTAATTTCAGTAAATGTTCCTTAGTATCGTATTCTAAAAAATCTGAAGTTTTGCATTTTTTTTATTTTATTAATTCTCACAAAATTACTTATGTTGAATCCCAAAAAGATTTGGGAGTTATATTTTCTAGTAATGAATCCTTTCTTCCTCATTTGGAAATGATTATTGGTAAGGCTTTAAAAATTATAGGTACTATTCTAAGGTTTGGTTATCATTTCAGTGGTGATACAAAATTTAAATTATTTTTATCATTGGTTCTTCCCATCATTGAATATTGTTCAGTCATTTGGAATCCTAGCTCTAAACAGGGATGTAATTTATTACAATCAGGGTCTAATAAGATTTTTTAATTATGTTGTTCATCTTTCTCCTAGAATACAGTATAGAGGTCTTAAATATGTTTATAAACTTGTTAATAAAATAATTATTTTATTGAACAAAATTTCTACTGTTATAATTAGATCTCATGTGCATGATACTCGGTCTGCTAATGTTTATAACATTAAAACTTGTCATTCCAATGTTCTTAGATTTTCTCCTTTATTTAGGCTATTATCTTTAAATAATCAAATTTGTAGTAATATTAATTACTTCAATTTAGATTATAATCAATTTTGTAGAATTATTAAATTTCAATGCCAGATTTGATTGGTTTAACTTGATTTTGTTTATATATATATATATATATATATATATATATATATATATATATATATATATATATATATATATATATATATATATATATATATGAAAAACAAAAACAAGTTTTAATCACGCTAAACTTGCTGCCACTTGTATTTATGATCAATAGATGGCGTTTTACCAAAAACACGGACCAAGCATATGTTTATTGACATAAACGACAAAAGAGTCAGAATTAACTATCTCTTTCATTTTGCCCACTCTCAGATCAGCTGATTTCAAGCTGATTTGCTATCATCAGTGAAGGACAGAGCACAGAAACTAGATCTAAACACTTACTCCAAGTGTTTATGCACAAAGTTCCTATCAGTTTGCAAGCATGAAATTTTTCAGACCAGTAAAGTCATCAAACTCAGCAAAACAAGCTAGATAGCTATATGGGTCTGATCTCAGTTCAGTTTTTCCACATAGTCAAAGCCTCTCCAATCTACATCATTGCAGAAACCATTAAAGGTACATTTATGAAAAACAAAAGCAAGTTTTAATCACTCTAAACTTGCTGTCACTT
>JAQFVV010014665.1:0-30282 GCA_028023455.1 Epiperipatus broadwayi
ATATAAAACAACAGTTGGGTATTGGAAGAAAAATTATTTCAACAATAGAAATGATCTTAAAAAAGGTGACATCATGAAATATGGAAAAAAGTGTATATAATGAATCAAAAATAATGTAGTTCCTATAATTACAATGTTTTTAAAATGTCAAGTATTTTAAATGGAAAAGGCAAGACATGCAATCAAACTATAAATAATAAAAAAGCTTCATAAAATGACAGAATCATTTTAAATATTCTAAAAAATGCAAATGAAATAAAAAATTGCTGGGAAAGCTAAATAATAAATGTATTACTGATAAAGATATGCTAGATGATTGGGGAAAAATGTATCAGTTTTCTTATTAGTTTTAATAAAAATTTTACTAAGATTGTTGCAACTTTTATCTACAAATAATTTTAAGCACAAATAATCAAAATAATAAATTAAAATTCAGAAATTGTGATAGTGCAAAAACATTATACATGATTATTAAGATAATTTATTAAAAGAACAAATAACTATAAAAAAAAAAATATGTCATATTTTTGCTTAAATTCATATTATGTAAAGTCATTTGATTCTATAAACATTTTGGCAATGATTAAAGCTTTGGAATACTAACATATGTGAAATTAGTAACAACTATTTATATAAATATTTTTATAATAAAACAATTGAAGCAAACCATATAATAACTGAATGTATTTTGTATCATTAATTGTCTGGTGTTATATATATATATATTATAACCTATAAATTAGAAAGACTCATTAATCAACAGCAGAATGACCCATCTCTGGCATGGCCAACCAATGATATTGACGATGGGACATAGCATATAATAACAATAATTGCCAAGGGTGCCAAATTGCAACCTTAATGAAACTTTTACTATGCCAGGTATGGTTTATCAATAATTTATTCAATAATTAATAATATCTAATGAATGGGTTAATAACTAATTATTAAGTGAATAAAAACACAGAGCAAATACTATTAATAATCTCATGAATTTGTATATTTATTGGAGAGGAGGAAAATTTAAGCTCAACTCCCCACTGTAATTTACATCTCTCAGCACCCTCCCATCCATTTACCATCAAAATCACAATTAAAATTTTAAAGAATTTAAAATATTGTTATGCCCATCATCATCTTCCCAATCATCCCTCCATCACACATCGCATTCATAAGTCATCTGTATTACTATTTCACTTCATTCTGAAATTTTCCATCTTGCTAGAACTCTTTCCCCTCTGATAATCTTTCCTCAAGGCTTTAAAATAGTAAGGCACAAAGAACCATATAATCGGTTATGAATTATTGGTGATAATTAAATACTATTCCAGTAATTACATCCATAATTGGCCCTGGCTAAATCTAATATAGCCAAGGTCCACTTACTCAAAATTTCCAATAATTAAGATTAAGTTTCTAAGTATAAATTTTGGAAAATAACATATTATAAACCCTTTGACAATTTAAATATTATTAACAAGTAATCTGGGAAGGTATTTGAATACAGTGGATGGATAAAGAATTTCGTGTCCACCTAAAAATCTTTAATCTAAATGTGGTGAATTATTCTATTAAAATTTTTCAATTGTGAATTGAATTCTGTAGTGTTCAAATAATTTCATAAAATAATTTTTTAAACAAATTTTTACCTGGTATGATTTAACAAAGCAAATTATACTTCAAATTTAAGTGATAATGTATCAGTACATGATTAGGATTTCTAGAATTTCTTAGATTACAAAACAGTGAGGCGTAGACAAAAGTTTATTTTAAAACAACATTTTATTAACAATGATAAAATTTTTAAAAAAAATCTACATTATTTTACAAGTGTCCACATGGCTTTCTCCTGCTCTTCAACCATATATAAAAAATTATATAAATAAATAGCTGATCTTGCTACATATTAAATAATAAATATTATTCATTCTTACTGAACGGAGTTTACAATTGCCATGGGATAAAAATTGATTATACTATTTACTTTAACAATTCTTAATAATGAGATATAATAAATATTAAATTTATCCTTATATTTTTTATGTTTTCAAATAAATGATTTATTTTATGATTAAGCATATGGTTTATGGAAGATAACTCTTCATATGATAAAGAACTAATAATTTACACTGATTAGTTTAACTTAATATGCTTCAATTATATGCTTTAAATTGGATATTTCATGCATTGCTTACCCTCTCATTAATTAAGCTATTATTCAAGTGCTTAAGAATCGGCACTCAGATTGGTCATTCTCTTACATGCATGCAATCATATATTAATATCTCTAAAATAACAATACTTCAGTTGGCTTACCATTCCAGTGAAGTTCTCAGCTGGTTGTACATAGCACTTGGGATAAGCATTGCTTACTATTGTTACTTCCTATGTTTTAATTCTTAAATTCTATATTTAACTTTATCATTATTCTTGGCTCTTATTAATGAAATAAAAGCATTCAAATAACGCAATGTATTAGCACAATAAATTGCACATTTAACCCACACTCATCAAGAAACATCAAATTAGTTTTATGACTCTGTAAACAACATTCATAACTTATTCTTTTCTGTACTTCAAATAACATACATCCCAAAGAAAATGAAGTCAGCATTAACATGAGGGTTGGCATAGACCCGAATAAGAGAAAAATACCTTTTCATTAAGGCTAAGGTATGCTAGGATTCATCGCTAGTCATGTAGGGATATATGGGTATGCCTAACACATTCTGGCCATCAATAAAGAAATCATCTTATGGTGTAGAAATAAAGTGGGAAACTCATCCACTGCATCTAAATATTTCATAAAAATTTTATTAAATATCTTAGTGAAGCGAACTAAGCCTACGAATTCACTAGCTAGGTGGTGATTCTTTAACCAACCACATATACAAGGGTCTCATACTAATTTGTACACATATAAAATTTTACACTTAAACTATCTTCACGAAATATTGCACTGACACATGAGCCAACAATTTTCTAAGCATCAATCAGCTTCCATCTAACTTAATTTAACTTTTATGATAATAATAATAAGAAGAAATGCATATCTTTTGCAAAATCATCTTTCTGCACTTTAGGAACATAGTTATTACATTTTATCACAACTTGCATTCCATCTTAGAATATAATATCTATATGCATAAATATTTAATAACAATACCTGATCTTCTAAAAAAAACACTTTGTATAATAAATGTTCTTACTTATATCTCTCACTCTTTTTTAATTAAGGGTAAAGCATCAATTCAATATTTGAATAAGGCACATTTTAAAATTTTAAACTAAATCAACTAATAAAACTTTGGTAAAGTTTTACTTTAGCAGCCACAACATGTTCACCCTCTATTTTTTAAAATTAGAACTGAAAAAAAAGGAACACATTCATAATAAAAATTATTCAAAAATCTTATGTATCTGCTATAAAAAACTTACATTACTAGACCTATTATTTTCGATTTGTAACTATATTAGGAATTAGATTAAAATTTATTAAAATGTAAAAGATAAAAAAAACATTTGCCTTTAATTGTGTCCTATGCAGATTAGGAAGTTGGAGAGAAACTGTGTTTACTTCGGAAGGCAAATTCTTACAGGTACGATGAAAACAAAGCTCTGCTGGTACCAAATTGGAATTTCAGCTTACACTTTGCTCTCATTCACATATTTTCAATATTCTGAGTATGTATAGCAGCAACATCCAAAATTTGATCATCTGGAACTAAATATGTAATGGGTCTACTTGCCATTTTTGCAACTATAAAACTACACGTGTTGTGTGTAATTCGAACTTTTGAACCCAGAGGGTGTCTTTTTTTGTAACAAGGGTTATAAATGTAGATAGTTTAAATTCTTAAGTTTCAAATAAAGTAATTATTTTAATTAATGTAGTGTAATTAATCCAACATCCAATTTATGGATACAAATGTTTTAAGTAATATTCATCTAAGAAATGGTCAAAACTAAGTAATGTACAAAATGAAAGTAAAAATGTTTGTTTTGCCTTTTGGAGTAGACACAGCACTACTGCTTTTTTCTCCAACTTCCTAGTCTGCATAGGACATAATTATGCTTAAAAAGGTAAATGTTTTTTTTTATCTTTTACATTTTTATAAATTTTAATCTAATTCTAATATAGTTACAAATCGAAAATAATAGATCTAGTAATTAAGTTTTTTATAGAAGATACATAAGATTTTTGAATAGAATGTTTCTTTTTTTTTTTTTCAGTTCTAATTTTAAAAAATAGAGGGTGAACATGTTGTGGCCGCTAAAGTAAACCTTTACCAAAACTTTAACGTAAGTTAAATTCAAATGTAGGCATATGATTCCTCTTTTGCTAATCTACCTAAATTTAATATTAGAAAAATAATAATAACAAGTAATAAAATTATACTTAAGCAGTTCTCCTACATCATCCTCTGGATCTTTGTTATATTGCTGTAGCTGCAAATTTCATTAGTTTTGTTTTATTTCGTTCTGTGTGCACACATATTGAATTCTATAATCCATTGGAAAACTCTGATACATTTTAGTGAATTAATCCTCAAGGTTTATTATTTCTCTTCAAAGTTTTAGCACATAATCCATTTTTCTTTTGAAATGTGTAAACTATTAATCCAAGGGCCTTGTTTTTGTAAAATCACTATAGATATTAGTAATCCTTATGATTGAATGCAATAATTTTTCATTTCATATTAAATTCTTTATTCATTTTGGATTCCTTGCATTAGCTTACATTTCATAGTGGAAGATAACTAGCTTTCTGTTGAGACGTATACGTTGGTTTAATATAGCTTCACTGAAACAAGTCTATTTATCCACGTATTTCTTTATAAATTCTGAAAGTATCCCTTTAATTTTGTTGTAGGTTGATAGCATCTTTAGTTAGTTACTAATTATATTTCTTTTCCTTTATTAATCATTTATTTTCATTGACGAATGGTTACTTTAATTCACAGCAATACCGTAAGTCTTCAAATGGGATTTAACATTCAGATCCACACTTATTTTTAATAAGACTAAAAATTATCTTCTTTCAGAATTTTTGATAATACAAATAATTAGATCCTTCATTTTAACAAATACAAGTTTGAAATACAGATTTACAGTGTTTCCTCAATTTTCCTCCAGTAAAGTTTTCTCTGCAGTTTAAGCTTCATTGTTTGCTGATTGCTAAAATTATTTATTGTTGTATGGAAAGAAATCATGAAATTGGTCAACTTCAAGTGAAACAAGCTGTCTTCCAATATAAAACTTTACTCACTGACCATTTCTTATAATATTACTAAATTTTTGACGAAGTTTTTCATTCAGAAAATAAAACCAGAAAAATAGTATAAGACTTAAAATTTTAGTATTAAAAATTGATAATTTAATCTGATGAGGTTCCTCTAGATAGCTGATAATGAAGAGAACTCCTCCTAAAAGATGGGTTGACCTTTTATACTTTCTGGATCCCCCCCCCCCTTCAATTTCTGAATGATTGACTTGCCAAACTAATTATATCTAAATTTTAACTGGTTGATTACTATTGTTTTACAATTATTTATTCACACTTTTTATAAATATCACGTGGTTTTGTTTAAAAAAAACCAGCTAGTGGAAATTTCCCTGAGAGAATTAAAATGAAAGTTTTTTAGTAAAAAAAAATATAAAAAAATAATACATAGCAGCTTGATTTCAAATCCAGAATTTTGAATGGGAATGAGCTGCTGTGAATTTGATATTGAAATAAAATAGTAATTCTCTAAACAGCTTTCCACTGATATCCCACATTATTTTTATTGATTAGTAATTAATTCTATAATTAAAAAATTATACTAAATTTTACACATATATACTTCTACACACCCATAAAATTCTATCTAAACCAATTACTTAATACTTTGACTGATTTTTGATCCTTTTCTTGGATAATTTACTTAAATTTAAATTGTAGCGCTATAATTCATTGTTATAAAAATAAGATTGTTTACTTGTCACTCACACGAAGCTAACTTTATAATTCTAACCCTCCCTCCTCTTTCTTTTTCAATCTCCAAACTATTAATAATAATTTATAAAATATTTTTAACAAATAAATTTCTCGACTATGATTATTTCCACTTTAATAAAACTTTATTAATTGACACTAAATAAAATAATCTCTGTCTATAAAACTTTATGAATGAATTTTGCTTGTGTGTTAAGTAATTTACATAAATCTATTTGAATTTTTATGTTGATTTGATGTTAGCATCTTATAAAAAGCTGATATATTACCATAAAATATATTCTATGAGGAAAATTTTAATAAATTGCTATAATAACTTAGCTTAAAAATTAATGGAGCTTTGGTCAAAACCAAAGGCTACAATACATATATTTCAAAATATTAGAAATCTTATAACATGTCCTTCCTTGATTAAATTTTTTCATATGCAACAAATTAATTTAGAATAAAAAATATGCTAAATTTTAATATTTTATATTCAAGACAAAATAATTTGATCTCTACCAAAAGAAACATTACATGATTCTTAGCTTCAGTTAATGTGCATTAGGTAGAAGAGATCTTACTCTCCCCTCTTGGTAACTATTTTTAATAAATATTGTTTGTCACTCATTCGTTATTAAACAATAGTATCTATGAAGGGAAATTATCTAAAGTATAGGTGAGAAAATGTGTTTGTGTAATGTCGTATATATTTATTTTCCCCTTATTATTCATACACAAACATATACATAAAAAATGCACTTCTCATTTTTGCACTTTAACAATGTTTTTTATTCAATATCTGGCAGTTTTTTTACTATCTATCAGTCAGTCCTCCTCAAAACTGAAAATACAATTTATATTAATTTTGCTTGTTTATTTACATAAATATACAATAATCTTATTTTGTCCAGCATGATCTGGTGCAGTGGTAGACTGGTAGACTATGGAGCTTAAGGTCCTTGGCCGATAATTCAGCTCCAGTGATTGATTTTTTTTTTATATTTTTTTTTTTTATATTTTATATACACATATATTTATTATCATAATTTATATTAAAATGTATATTTTAGTATCTTAACAGTATTATCTAACTTTGTTATTTCAGTAGCATTCTATAAGCAAACATAAAGTCTGAATAAAACAATATATGTAAAAGATCGAACTATATTTGCTTCAAAGGTAACATTATTGAAATAATGTAATATTAGATGATACTGATAAGATCTGGTTTTGATATATATATATATATATGTGTGTGTGTGTGTGTGTGTGTGTTAACACATATATTTAATAAATTAGAAAATTATTAAGATAAAAATGGCAAATATATACAAAGTAATAAAAAATATGCATGTGCATATTTGTATATATAAAAGTTTCAAAATAAAGTTATTATATGTTATGTAATTATATAATACACTTGTGTTTCATTTCTCTGAAAATGACTACTATAAGTTAAAACTGTCAGATAATTGAATATAAAAACATGATTAAAAAGTGCAAAAAAGAGAAGTAAATGTTTTAGAGATTTTTTAGTATAAGTAATGCAAAAAAATGAAAAAATATTGGAATACAAATACATACATATATATATATATGAATATTTTCAGAAGTAAAAATGATAACAAACATACAAATAATTATCTTTACAAATTATTTCTATAATTATACTTGCTTCAAGCACATAATTGTATGCACTGAAAAAAAAAAAGGAAATAATTCTAATAAATATTATGGCCAGAATAAATCTTGTAAATTATACCTGATCTGTTGATCATCTCAATTCTTATGTATTTATCTATATGAATTATATAAACTTAATTTATAATATATTTTTCAATTAGCATTTATTTCAAATGATAATCTTTCAATAAATACACAAGTGATCTTAAATCATTTTTAATTAGATATGATGCACTAGATAAAATCAATATTTATAATTACATAAATATTTAATGAACTCTTGTATTATTAAGATGCATTGTGTATAGGTGTGCATATGCATTTTCAATGTATATGGAACCTCATGGCAAACAATTCATCAAAGACTTAATACAGAAAATGGGTTCATGCACAAGTAAGTTTAGTATTTGAGACTATCAAAAACTGCATTCTTTTAGAATATGGTGCACATATGGAATAATGAAAATTATATGGACATACATAATAAAAAATAAGAATATATTAAAAAAATAAAAAAGAATAAAGTGATGATGGCCTTAAAATATGAAGATAGTATGAAGTAAGCAAAAATCTAATCCTAGTAAGAAATATGATTTTTAGAAAAACATGTTGCTCTTTAATAAAAGAGTAGAGAGGATCTTTAATACACATTGTTTTAATAATTGGCACTTTATATATACATGCATATAGCAGCTCCTTATAAATGAGTATGGCCATTCCAACTCAAAAAAAAAAAAACTATAAATGAGTAGTCTCAGATTTTTCTTACATTGTGAAAGGAATTTAGATTTACCTGTCAACAGGTGACTGCATACATTGCATCACTTAAAAAGTAACCAAATCTGGCATAAACATTCATATTTTATTTATGTGCTATAATAAATTAACTACAGTAAACTTAGATACATTTACACCACATGAATAGAAAAGTTAGGATGACAACTTTTGATCAGAAAATTTCAGGATATTCATCTAAAATTTAGCATCTAGAAAATTGTGAATTTTTTATTGATATATCAGATTACCAAATACTTATAATATTATTGATTTTTATATCATTCAGGCATATTTTTAAATATTAATTTTTAAAGTAGTTATCTGTCAGTACAAATATTTATTTATTAATAACAAGAAATCAAATAATTAATCAAACATAGCTTTCTATCATTTTTAAAAGTAGATTAATAATAAATATATAGAATTCTTAAAGTAAAATTATTGTAAAACTTAAACACAATAAATCATCTTTCTTTATAAAATCTAATTTTTGCTGCCTTCTTCTCTTTAACCATATACCTGTTTCATCTTTTTCTCTCTTTTTATCTGTCAGACATGTTTCTTTTAATTTGAATGAATAAATAAATAATTGAAATGCAATATTGTTGTTTTTATTATGATGATAAAACAAATAAATACTTTTTAACTTATACACAATCATTATTGTATATTTATTCAAAAATAAATATTTATTTCATAGTTCAGACTTAACCACTGACTTCTTTCCTCATGGGTTAATCCAAGTATCATTAATGCATCTCCATAAACGTATTTCACATATACATTTAAGAGTGCTAGTATTTTCTGTCAATTCTGTACAATATATTACCAATGATTTTTTTAAAAATTCTTGTTAATTATATATATAATGAATCAGAACATATAACCATTCCATCTATTTCTTTTGGAATATTTCTAAAGACAGATAAAAATCAGAAAGTCCTGAAAATTTTAAAACAGTCAGTCTCCATAAGAAAAAAAAGACTTATATTTCCTTCAATTTTTCTCTTTCTTCGTTCTATATTTGAATTCATAATTTTACATTGTGTACAAAAATGTAAACAAATAAATAACAATAAAGTAAAATAATAAGAATGCACAAAATAAACATCATCTGTTTGTTATCTTTAAAGAACCAATAGTTGTAATTTAAATAAATATTGGATATAAGCAATAAAATTAATTTTAGCATATTTAAGTATAAATTTGCAACATATTTTGTATACTATAGTGAAGATTTATTTTTATATCTGCACTGTATTTTTATGGATGTATTTTTTATGGATGTCTTGCCTTCCCTATATCCTGGATTTGAATCTATGCTAAGTAAATTAGAATTTTTTTTGCAGCAGTCTTAAGATTTTTCTTAGTAAACCATTCAATATGGATTGCTTATTTTGTCATAGCTAGAGAACAAAAAGCTCTGTGATCACTCAACAATTAGAGAGCTTAGTAAGAGCTGCTTTCTTATGTGTTGTTCCTCTAAGAGAGTCTGTTGGTAGGACTTTGTTCTTTTAAGTGTAACTATGTAAAGATTGTTTTACTTTTCTCTTTATAATCACAAAAATAAAATCTTAGTGATTAAAAGTTGTTGTTTTTTATCATTTTGTTATCAAATGATAGCATTCTATGTTGACTTTTTAATAAGAAATTAAGTTTATATCTTGTTTTTTTTTCTTTCATTACATTTCCTTGTAATAGTTCCTACTAGTTTTTTAATAAAATGTATATAAATAATATAACATATATGTTTTCCTGAAGGTCTATGATGATGGTATTTTAATTATATTTATAGATCAATACTTAATATTAGATCATGGAAATAGTTCTATAAATACAATTATAACATATATATTTACAATGACTTCTCTTTTTCCAAGATAATAAATTGGACAAACAAACATTAATCTCAACTATATATATATATATTTTATTAATAATTTTACAGAATATGTTCAAATTATTGCTTAGAAATTACAATGAATTATACTGTAGAATAATAATAGTAAATAAAATCAAGTCATACATCACGTGACTTAACTTGATAATCTTGTATTTTATAAAATAAAATAATGAGCGTGCTAATAGCTCTAATCAAGATTTATCAATAAATGCCACAAGAGAAGCATTTAAAATCTCTATCTAAAAACATCCCCATTCCTAAACCAGTTTCAAGCTATTGGCTATCCTCAGTGAGGTGCTAGATCCAAAATATCAACTCAAAGTCAGCACTTATCTGATACTTAACCATTAAGTAGAAAATCTGAAATTTTCAGACACTTGTATGTCTTCTAATCTATATATCTTCTAATCTATATATCTAACTTAAATAGCTATAAGGGTTTGAAAACACTTCAACCACATCATATATTAATAGTCTTAACACTATAACATCACTTAAGACTTAAAAGCAAAAATATAATAGTAAATAAAATCAAGTCATACATCACATGAATTACCTTGATAAGCTTGTATTTTGAAGACATATAGCTGTCTAAAAATTTCAGATTTTCTACTTAATAGTTAAGTATCAAATAAGTGCTGGCTTTGAGTTGGTATTTTAGATCTAGTATCTGAAATATCCTAATGCCTCAGTGAGAATAGCTAATAGCTTGAAAATGGTCTGAGGATAGGGATAATTCTAGATAGAGATTTTAAATACTTTCTCTTGCAGCATTTATTGAAAAAGCTTGGTTAGAGCTATTAGCATTCTCATTATTTTATTTTATAAAATATAAGCTTATCAAGTCATGTGATGTATGACTTGATTTTATTTACTATTATAGTTTTGCTTTTAAGTCTTAAGCAATGTTATATTACTAAGGCTATTAATACACAGTGTGGCTGAAGAGTTTTCAAACCTATATAGCTATTTAAGTTAGATAATTGGATTTGAAAAAATATGCGTGTTTGAAAATTTCAGTTTTTCTACTTAATATGTGGTATTTTAGATCTAGTGTCTGAATATTCTAGCACCACACTGACTTGAGCCATAAGCTTAAAACTGGTCTGAGGATAGGAATAATTCTAAATAGACATTTTTAAATGCTTTCTCTTGTGGCACTTATCAAAAAAACTTATTAGAGCTACTAGCATGCTCCCTATATTACGTATCTATAGCACAAGCTTTTAAAATAAGTCATGTGATATATGACTTTTTTTTATTATTATAATTTTGCTCTTGAGACTTTGGTTATATTATATTACTGAAACTATTAATAGACAGTGAGGCTGAAGTGTTTTCAAATCCATATACCTATTTAAGTTAGATAGCTGGATTTGAAGACATATAGATGTCTGAAAATTTCAGAGTTTCTACTTAATAGTTAGGTATTAAATAAGTGCTGGGTTTGAGTTAGTATTTTAGATTTAGTGTCTGAATATCCTAGCACCTCACTGATGTGAACCATAAGCTTGAAACCAATTTGAGAATAGGGATAATTCTAGATGGAAATTTTTAAATATTTTTTCTTGTGGCCTTATCAATAAAAGCTTGTTACAGCTATTAGCATGCTCACTATATTACATATTAGTAATAATAATATTTATATATTCAAATATATCTTACATGATCAAAACTAAACTACCATACTAAATTAAATTCTGTTTAATTATTAATTATTAATTCTAAAAATGATTATTCACAAAGTCCATTCTATGAAGGTAAGAAAGTAAATCATGCAATATAAAGCAATTTCAAACAGATAATTTATTTTGTTTATAATTTTAATGTAGGTTAAAATGCTAATAAAATAATTTTATTCATGAAATTCAATGAGCTTCATTTTGTTAGCTTTGTTCCTTATATTAGTTATAATAAATTTATTTTTAAAACTTAATTGTTAGTTATTAATTTTCCATTAATACTAGAATACAAAAACACTTTCTCAGGCTTCTTTTAACTTTTCTAAGAATATTATTCTCAACTATAGAATAGTGCATTTAAAAATCAGATGTTTGTTGGAAATATCAATGAACTGCCCTTTTGATTTAAATATATAAATGTTTGTTTAAATATAAATAAGAATAATATTGGAAATATTGAAATGCTTAAATGCATTTTTACAGATGTTTGGATTAATGCAGCATCTATAATATAGTAGTAATTTTGAAATCAAAGTTCACCAACAACATAATATATTAATAACTACATTACCAAAATCCCTTTTCCTTTATTTTTGTTATAATATCTTATATAAATCCAATTTATCTAAATCACTTCGAACATTATTTAGCAAAAACCTTTTGTACATATGTGGTAACTGGTTTCTAATGGTGATATAAACACATATACCTACATTTTGACTGTCCTACAATCTTCTTCAGAGTTATGATATAATGAACAAAAAATACATAACTATAAAAATAATACCATAAAAAATGTAAACAATAAAAACTAAAAACAACATAAAATATATAACAAACCTAATAAAACTGAAATAAATATAATTAAATCCAAATAAAATAATCCAATTAATATTGAAGCAGTCGGATCTGAGTTCGATCCTAGCTTCATGACATCTAGCCATAAGCCCACTTCAAACCCTAGTACTAACCTTAAATTTCCGATGCAATGGAGCTTTATATGTTCAATCCATGCTAATTTCCATAAAGAATAACTTATTTCATAAATGCATATTAAAATTAATTAGTTTCAGATTTAAATTGATCAATTCTATTAATAAATTCATGATAGAATTATTCATGAATTTATATATTATAACTGCATGGATTGTGCGGATATATTTGTAAATATTTTAATATATATAATTGTTCGAAAGTTTCATTGCGTCGGGAATATTTGTTTTTACTTTTAAATAATTTGTTAAAGTTTTAATGATTAAAAGCTACATTCTTTCGATAAGCTTTCAGATTTTCCCTTTCCAAAAACAACAGTTAAAGTTTTATTAATTAGAAAAAAAGATAAGGATTTCCTAATTAAAATCATTTCTGATTTTAAGAATTCATTTTCTAATTAGAAAATGAATTCAAGTTAATGAGTTTGAAAGCCTTATCGAAGGAATGTATCTAAAAATAACCAGTAAATCTAAAAACATTGATAATGAAAGAAGCGCTAGCCTGAAGGCATCAGAGGACAGATATATAGCTCTGAGAAGTTTGAAAAAGAAAAAGCCATCTTTGTTGTAGAGAAGTACAGTGTGTTTTAAATAGTGTTTCGATCATGGTAAGGGGCTAAACGTCAGGAATCTGGCTATCGGTTCCTGAAGTCCCCTGAAAACCTTCAATGGAGCTGCTGAATCTTTTCTAGACCAATCATGCTGTTAAAATAGTGAAAATTTATTAATATACTGTTCAAGTAATCGACCAAATAGTGCCTACGTTTTTTTACCAACTCAGACGTGTAACCTAAGGATCCAGCCCGGAAGAAATGGGTAATATATTTCCATAATGAACCTTAAACTTTCTGGCCAGTTCCGAACTTTACACTCCCTTTAAGAGCTCTTTTCATTCTATAAATGTCATAATCTCTGTGTAATAATCTCTGTGTAAACTTACTTTTATTTATGCTATTATATCGTAATTCTCTCAACTTCTAGTCTTTAACTTTCTCATTTCTTACTTGGCGGTTCATTTATTATATTATATATATATTTGTGTAATTTATTAATGTTGTTACTTTAATTATATGCCAATAATCTTTTGACTAGATAAACTCCCTTGTTCTATTTGCCTTACGTAGAAAATATAATATTAAATCTGATAATAATTCTCGCCCATTAGAACTAGATTTATACAGTTCTATCAATCATCGAGTCGAAAGAAATTATTAATGATTGTTATTTTTATCATTGGCTAATAATAAATTATTAGCTCCATTTTTAATCTATGCCACCGCTATTTTCTCATTTTTTATTATTCAAATATAATCTTAAAATGTTTTTTGCAAAGGGCCGATAAAGGAATCAAATAAATATATTCTAATTCAACTTTGTTATTTTCTATTAAGATTCAGGAAGGGCACGATGATTGGGGCATAATTAATATGATTTACAAATACTTTAAAATAATTTTACTTAAAAGCTCGTTTGACTTTAATTCATTTCATCAAGTCATCACATAGAGCATTCTATAATTGGGTTTTAGTTCTCAAAAGGGTGACTAGTAAGTCATCATCTTCAACTTTGCTGACATAGGGCAATCTTCCGCTCCGTTGGGCTGGTCGGTGATAATATTTCTGTTATTTTAAATTATTGAAGAAGAAAGCACTTCCTCTCCTGTTCATATTAGTCAAAGGGCATAAGATTTGTCAGATGCAAGCCGCCATAGGACTTCAATTATCGACTAGCTATCGTCTTCAATTTCATTTTATAGCTCATAATTTGTCAGCACCGTTACCTCTCTGTTCCAGTAAAGCCCGCTCTGATGCTCGTAATTCATGGTGAAGTGATTTAAATTAAAGTCCAACAAATTCTCCGTTATATCTCAAAATAAGTTTTCTAATAAAGATTAAAGTTATGCCCTAAAATACGTATCTTGCTCTTCATAACTGGATTTGCAAATGTGAAAATAAATGTCACATTCTTTTGTATAAAATTAGAGTAATAAATTCCTTTACTAATGAATACCTTTATCTGCCTTTTATTTCTTGGGGGGGGGGGGCATAGACATAGACTTTCAAATATTGCGTAATACTTGTTGGCATATAACAAGGACCGCCACTCTTATTATTATTATAAATTATGTTAAAGGCTAGAAGTAATTAATATAATCATTATTTAAAATTCAAAAAAAAACAAATTATTATTATTAAATATTTTCTAAATACACTTGGTTTCTTAGTGCTTAATTCCTTCATAATTATTTTAATGTTAATACTCACTGTCTGTGTTGGCAACCCGAACATATACATATGATTCGATTTAAAATTATTTTAGTCATTTATTATCAGATATTAATGTCAGTTCAGGGGTCTCTGATCCTCACCAACCATTGAGCTAGTTTCTTGGAGCATAGCACTGTGCCGTCGATTTAGATTTCTACTAATCTGAGCTGTTGAGTTGGGTTTGAATTCAGTTTGTTTCAGCTGAGTTTGGATTCGACTTGCAGTTTAGATGGTGGGTTTTTTGTCTGGTAGACAATATAAAATAAAATATATAATATAAACAGAATATAAATTATACATGTGTATTCCTAACTATATACATATTCAAAAACAATAGTTGTCCACGATTTCTCGACTTATATTCAATACCTGCTTTTAAGAATAGTAAGTAAAAAACTGGGCTTGGGATATGGATATGGAACTAAAATTTACTTTCTATTGACTACTTAGGCTTACAATATACAGATCTTGAGTAAGCATGGCGAATTATTGCTCCTAAAAGTAATCTACAAAGTGTAAGCAGTTATTTAATTATAATAATATACAATATAAACTAATTATAAAGTAAGATTAATCAATGCATTGTTTAATAGTGATTAATGTTGAAATCAAAACTGATAATCAATATATATATATATATATACTTTTCTACGGAATTGTAACTATAAGAACCATAGGATCCAAGTTTTTATGGTGTGATAAAATTTATCATTGAAATCTGTGTCTAGTAGAATTTATTATTATTTTAAGGTTCAGTGGCTGAAAAAAGAAATTTCAAACTCACTAACTATATTGTGGTTATGTTGTTCTTTTTACTTTATGCTTATTTCTTCAAGTATTAAAATTATGTTGATTATTTTTAAAAAAAAAAGTAAAACAGTCTTTAAATAGCTCCCTGCAAGGCTAAGATTTTTCTAATAGTCTCTTACAGTAGAAAAGTGATGTAGAAGGCAGTACTCATGAGACTTGTCAATTTTTGAGCAATCAGGATTTGAGTACTCATTTACAGATTAATATTAGATGGTTATCTGGGGTGGTTGTGGGACATTTATCTGAAAAAAAAAAAATCTTTGAAACTACTGAAAAAATGTTCAAGTTTACTTGGATTTGAACCCAAACTATCTGCAGAAAAGATGGATGATGACATGAAATTTTTTATATATATTCATAAATACATTTATAAATATTTAATTTTAAAAATAAGCTTTTTGTAAATATTTGTTTAAAAAATGTTTTATTTAAATATATATATATCATTTGCCATTGCCCTGCATAGGGTTTGTTATGTGATAAAATTGCAGACTCTACAACTTGAGAATTGTAGGATCACGCTCAGCTCTGACACT
This sequence comes from Epiperipatus broadwayi, assembly GCA_028023455.1. NCBI lineage: Eukaryota > Metazoa > Onychophora > Udeonychophora > Euonychophora > Peripatidae > Epiperipatus > Epiperipatus broadwayi. The sequence continues at coordinate 16,634 of JAQFVV010014665.1, forward strand.
CCTATGCTCAAATATCTTATGAACTCCAAAAAAATAAAGCCATTTTATTATTATTCTTATTAAAATATTTAATTGCAAAGATTACCTTGCCCAGTTGAGTGCAGTGTAGTGTGCCAGATTCTGGAATGTAAAGTCTTCAAATTGATTACAATTCGGGCATTTCTGGCATTTGAATTTCTTATACAGTAATTTATATATATATATATATGATCTGGCTATTTTGAAATACGAACTCTAATGTATTTTATATATTAATTCACAGAGGGCAGTACTGGATTTCTTAACCAGGTGGGGTGATTTAATGCTTAATATTTGTATATATTTATTTCAGTATAGCGTTATGCACTGGGATTATATATATTTATTTCAGTATAGCGTTATGCACTGGGATTATATATATATTTGCAGTAAAATTTAATTTAAACAAACAATCACTAAATAAGTAATAGTTCAGGTATTTTTAAATAACATAATCTAGAACAACAATCAAAATTTATTGTAATTGAATAAATATTTGAAATACAGGCATACTTCATATACCTGGAGCTTAATTGTAAATATAGGGAATTTGAATTCAGACTTTATCTCATACCACTACTACACATGACCACACACACGTAAAAAAAAAATAATCCCCAATATACATATTTCGTGTTGAACCAGCACTCATCAATTGGTTCAGATTATCATCTCCCACACAAATATAATCAGTACTCAGTTTATATTAAGATAGCAAATCTTCATACTTTAATGGATAGGCTTCAATCTACTCCAATCTCCAACTCTTTAGCCATTCATACCATTGAAAATCTGATAATGGAAAGCCCATATCCCATTCTGATGCCATAATGTTGGTGTGGGAGATGATAATCTGGACCAACTGATAAGGGCTGGTTCAACATGAAATACAAATATTGATGACTGATTATTTTTTCTACATGTGTGTGGACATGTGTATCAATGGTATGAGATAATGTGGATAGTTAAAGGGTGCTTGAAAGTCTGAGTTCAAATCCCCTTTATTTGTAATTGAATAATATATACATTACTGATCATGCTATGAAGCATGGTGATCTGCTAAACCATTGCAATATCAAATTTTTATTTGGTAACTAATTTAGAGATTTACAGAAATTGTATATCCTAATAGACATCTATGATTAACCTTGCCAATTGCTAAGATTTTAACTAGATTCTAAAGTATGTGTGTTCCCCATCACAGTTGAAATTATTGTTTAATTTATTACTAGATACAATTCTTACCAAAACTTTCCTTATTAATCAATTTAAAATGAATGTGGATCCCACATATTTTCTGTAATAATCAACCAGAAGATATGATACACAACTTTCAAACCTGTCCATACTTCTCATCCTTACACCTTATTGTATTTCACAAATATATAATTAATCTTAAGCAATTTCTTAAGAAAAATATTAGTCTCTCATTTCTATAATGCCACTGTAATTATTCATATTCTCATAACTATGTAGAATACTTCCTTTTCTATAAGTTTGACTGCAAAAAATACAATGTTCTTGAAAAAATAATAAAGAGTCACATAATGCATACTTATATGGTCTCAAATTCTTAAATAGAAGTATTATGAACAAACTTTGGCAAAATAATATGTTTATGACTTTTACAGTATTTTAAATTTAACTTACAATGTTATTAGTAACCAAAGAAAGTCTCTCACTGGGTACAGTTCTATACAAAGCATATAAATTATACATTTACTTACATAAACCTGAATCATTCTTCATCTACCTTCACATACTAGTTGTATTGCCTATGCTTTGATACATTAATAAATTGTTTATCATATATCATATAATTTTTTTTTCTGTATATATGCTAAATAACCATCATCAACAACCATTATCAATCCACTGGAGGATGAAGGTCTCTCAAAGTTCAATCCATCTTCTCCGACCTTTAGCTTCTCTTCTCCACATGACCCCTGCATACTTTCTTATTTCATCCATCCATATCACATGTGGTCTCTTTCTGGACCTTTTACAATCTCTTGGAATCCAGGTTAAGATTTCAATTATCCATCTATTATCACCTTTTCTAGCAATATGTCCAGCCCAACTCCACTTCAGTCTTTTAATTTTTTCAATGAGGTCAGTAACACCTGTTTGTTCTCTTACGCATATATTGCATTTTTGATTTCTTCTTGTTACTTCCAACATGCATCTCTCCATAGTTCTTTGAATGGTCTGAAGTCTCTGTATTGCTCTTCTATTAAGTGTCCAAGTCTCAGATCCATAAGTAAGAACTGGTAAAACACATTTATTAAAAACCTTCCTTTTCAAACACAACCAAGTTTAATTCTATGATTAATTTCATCCATTATGTTTCCATCTGTATTAATAATCTGTCCAAGGTATTTGTAACTGTTAACTTCTTCTAACTTATCATAATCTATTAAACATTACTTTAGTCTTTTTAACATTTATCTTTAGTCCTACATTCCTACTTTCATCTGATAACTCCAGCAACATTTCCTGCAGCTCTAAAGCATTATTTGCAAAAGCAACTACATCATCTGCAAAATCTAAATGACTTAAATAATCTCCATTTACTTTCACCCCTTTAGCTTCCCATTTTAATTCACAAAATACTACTTGCAGCACAGCTGTAAAAGGTTTTGGAGGTATGGAGTCACCCTGTCTTACACCCTTCTCAATGTTGACTTTCCCAGTAGCATTATGTAATCTAATTATTGCTGTTGCATTTTTATAAATATTCTTTAAAATATGACAATATCCTGGATCTATACATTGATGATCTAATGCTTTAATCACTGAAGAAATGGTTATAAAATCAAATGCCTTTTCATAATCTATAAATCCAAAGCATAATGGCAACTCATATTCATTTGTCCTTTCTATAACTTCTCTCAAAACCTGAATATGATCTACTGTACTAAAACCACTTTTAAATCCAGCTTGTTCTCTTAGTTGGTGGAAATTGAATGTTCTCTGTAGATGGATTGTAATTATCTTAGTAAAAATTTTATATAAAACTGATAAAAGGCTGATATGTCTGTAATTTCTAATATCTTCTTTATCAGCTTTTTTAAATATTAATATTAATACTGCATTCTTCCAATCATCTGGCACATCTTTATCATTTAGAAATTTAGTATATAACTTTGCTAAAAAAAAATTATATTTCTTCACCTAATTCTTTTAATATCAATTATAATTCCATCATTACCTGGAGCCTTTCCTTTCTTCATACATTTAATTGCATGTCACACGTCTTCATTTAAAATTATGGGCAATTCCGAAGATGTAATAGATATAAGAGATACTTGTTCTTTATTACGATATAATTCTTGATAGAACTCTTCTACTCACTTCATGATGTCATTTCTCTTTTTAATAATAATTCCATCTTTTTTTCTTATTGCAGATATAAATTTCCTACCAATAACAAAATATTGTTTTATACTCTTGAGATTTTTATTCTCTTCTACAGCTTTCCTTGCTAGTTCACAGTTATACTTTCTTATATCATTTTCAACTTTTTCCACACCATTTTACAAAATTCAAAATATTCAATCCTTTTTAATGCATCATTTTTGTATATCTTTATATTCCTTTTTTTTCATAAATTATCTAGTCTCAATAGAAATTTTATTGGTTAATTGCTGCTTTTTTCTACCAGCTATCTTTGTTGCAGTTTTTAAAAAAGTATCAGTTATTTTCATATAAATTTCATTCAAATCTGAATCATGTTCAAAATCTACTAATACTTGAAACCAATTTGTAAGTTCTAATTTAAATTCATTAGAATGTTTCTGAATATTAGGAATATCAATTGTAAATATTATTTTCTTAATAATTTTTTGTCTCTCTAGTTTGACATTAACATATATCTTACATCTTATTAATCGATGATCACTTCCTGGGTTAAATTTATTAAGAACATTACAATCTTGAAATATATATTTTCTATTAGTCAAAATGTAATCCAATTCTGCTGTACCTTCATTTGGATGCTTCCATGTCCATTTCCTTTTAACATTTTTCTCAAAAAAAGAATTCATAATACAAAGTTTTTCTTTTTCTGCAAACTCCACAAGTCTGTGTCCTCTCTCATTTCTATTACCATAACCAAAATTACCTACAGCACTTTCATCTTTCATTTGTTTACGAATTCTAGCATTAAAGTCTTCCATACCAATTTTAAAATGTTGTTTACTCTGATCAAAAGTCTTTTGTACATCCATATAAAAATCTTCTACTTCTTCATCACTATGAGAACTTGTTGGAGCATAAACCTGAATTATCTGTATTTGGTATCTGCTATTAAGTTGTATAACTAATCTTGCCACACTGTCCGATACATCATCATTCTCCACAATGTTGTTTTTCCACTTTTTATTTATAAAGAATCCTAGTCCATTTGTATTTCCAATATTTGTGCCTTCCTAATAGAGTACATGTCCACTTTTTAAATCAATTGTCTCTTCACCTTTTCTTCTAACTTCACAAAGTCCAATAATGTCCCATTTAATATAAGACAGTTCTTCTGATTCTTGCAATCTTCCTTCACTTGAAAGTGATCTACAGTTGTAAGTACCTAAGTAAAAAGTTGTCATCAAATGGCAGCCTGGGTCCGCAATCAGGGGATTCTTAGCACCCTACACCTTTGGCCACTAACTGCTGCCTTGGATGGTGACTTTACAGCCTCCTGGGAATAAGGACCATGCTTTATTTTTGTTTGTCATAATTGTATATAACTATTGGAAAAATATTTATCATTTACACAAACATTCATTCTGCCTTATCAGGCAAGTGAGAAGAAAAACCATGGTGTTTCTTGATCTTAAACTCAGAGATAAAAAGCCAATAAACTCACCATGCTGGCTAATGCATGTTGGTGAGCAGTCCATCCATGATCATATGCTATATGAATAATCAAATAGTAATAACAGCTGTAACAACAAGAACATATGGAGTGGACATTAGAAATTTGCCCTGCTAAATATTCATATATAATTTGCTATTAATAAAATTTATCTTATAAAATATATATGTGATTCCTGTCCACAATTCTACATGGGAAAATATTCAGTTTATTGAAATTGCAATGGTGAAATAAATGAAGCAGAATGTTGATTAAACTTATATGAAGTTCAGTAATAGTCAAATCAAACTTGTGCAAGAGAAATTGTTTCTTAATACACCTGGGTCTCTTTTTGTGTGGATTTTTTTAATATGATTTTGAAGTTATGCAATTCATATTTTTTCTTAATATCTTTTTATGCAGTTTTATGTGATAAAAAAGTTCATATTTCACCATATTTATTAGATATCAAGAAATATCAATAATTAGTAACTTATTTTGACTTGAAATACTTTATTTTCAAAAATATAACATTATATTAGCAGCTAATGTGAATATGACCTGAAGCTATTTAGAAGCTTAGCTTCTATATAAACAGTCTTAAAAATATCACAATTTTAAACTAAATATTCAAAAATTTGAAACTTTTAAAACATATTTTGTTAGATATAACAGAAATAAATAAATATGTGTTCAGATTTTTAAAAATAATCAGAAATAATGAAAACTTCATTGATTTTGTAAACTGAAAATAATCTTCCTAGAAATGACATGTAATCTTTTTGTTTTGATTACTATCTCATTTTTTTAATATTTATTAAAACAAAATGTGAACATTTAAATTTTATTTCAGTAGTAAACAAAAATATATATCAAATCCAAGTCAAATTTATTTTTTTCTGATAAGTATTAATCATTTAATCATATATTTTATGTTGATGTGTGAGACAAAGAAAAATGTCAGAAAATGCTGAAATCTGAGAGAGTTTGCTGCAATGAACAAGCTCTTAAATTCCAATGAGAGTTAAGTAGTTGCATGTCTGGATATCATGAGTTTCATAAACAATTAGTAAAATCATCATCTCAAATTTAATCACCGATTACATTGTTGACAGAAAACCATTAACAGAGCATAAGACTGAAGTTGGCACTTGTTGTACTTCCTCTTGTGATGAATCTGATTTCCTTCCAGCTCACAAATGATACTGCATATTGTTAAATAATGATTATGATTAAAATATGTATGAAAAAATGTAAAATAAATTACACATAAAAACATACTGTTTTCAATAAAATTAAATAGTTAATAAAAAAAGTTAAAAAAAATTTGTCTTGTATCAATTTTTTTCAAATATTTGAAACTTTTTATTAGTCATTCTTTATTTCCTTATTTTTTGTAATGTGAATGTTAAAGTAATTTTACTTTGTTGCTTTGGTTTTATGCAATTTTTGAAAATTACGGAACATATCCCTCATTTTTCAAGGTAAGTTAAGTCTATTTTTGTATGATTTTTTTTAATGCAGGTTTTCTGCAGAACCTATCTACCACATAAATAGAGACCCAGGTGTATAAACATTTTGTATAGAAATTATTCTCTCTTCATGAATATGATATTTGTAACCCTAACTTTTATTCCTAATGCTAAATTCATAAAAATCTTCTACAGTGAATATACATATAAATATATATTTATAATGTTCTTTAAAATAGACTACACAGAAATACATATGCGGTATAAATTAATGCTACAGTTTTAAAATATAAATAATTTTTGGAGAAAAAAACCTTTAAATGTAAATGTAATAAAAAGTAAGGAAAAAAGAATTACATATAAGCAGAGATACCCAACATAAAGCAGACTGAACTATAACAAAAAAACTTTGAAAAGTATGGCTCATTCACAGATAGTTGTATTTTTGCTGGTCAGTTGAAAGAAAAAAATTTGAAAAAAAAAAAAATATTAAAATCAAAGATGATATTAGATTAATAGCAAACATTTTGTGAGTTTCTGCTAGTCTTAAACAATAATAATAATCAAATGTTTTGTTACTAGAGAGTTTGTATAATGTTTGAATACCAGAAGTGGCAGAATTGAGTGAGCCACAAACCTTAAGCTTTCCCTGTGCATTAAACTATAGAGGATGTTTTAAATAGTGAATAGTTTTTTTCTACAAAGTTTTTATAAATCTTTTTTTAAAGTACTACAGATAGCTATTTAAAGTTGTCAAATCATATTGGGTAATAATAAAAACATTATTTTAAAAATATACAAATTAAAGCATTTAATTTTATATAATGTTTCTCTTTTCAGCATATGCTATAATAAAATAGAATAAAGACTTTTATAAGATGGGATTAAAGCTAAATATATTTTAAAAACTACAAAGAATAATAACTAATTTTAAGATAAGTTTAGTTATTTATCAGCGGGAACATAAGAAAAGGTTGATAACTTAGTAAGAACACTTGATCATTACCAATATTAGTATGCTCTTTCTTGCTCACTTTTTAATTAAATTTGTTTTGTCATCTCAATTTTATATTTATATCATAAACTTTAATAAGATCTGTTCTGTGTGTTTAGCATAGGATAGAGTGATGTAATTAATAGTTAAAAGTTCCTGAATTAAAGTTTAAACTATCTTTTCTAATGCTCAAATACAACATCAACTTCTAAGCAACTAACTATTTAATTATTTTGTATTAGCTTTGACATCATTAATAATGCATTGTCTTGTTAGATCATTCAATAGTCAAACTGAGAAGAGATAGAGTTGCAATGCAAATACTGGAAAAGATCTTAGAAATAAAGACCTTTAAAACTGGAAATCAGAATTGTTCAAATTATGGCATTTCCTTAATTTGTAATTGAACACTAAAAGAGAAAAAAAATTGAAAAAGTAATGATGCTTGTGAACTCTGGTGTTTATGAAAGGTTGAAAAATCAAAGAAGTGGATATCTGGTTGGTTTAGAATTGAACTGCGCTATAGCTACAAATAACTAAATTGACAAGATTACATTTTAATCATACTATATGCATAATTTTCAGAAAAATCAAAGAAAAAATGTATTAACTTCACTATAACAGTGAATGTGCAATTGGGAATCTGAAAAATCAAACAGATTATGGGTAACTCTAACGAAAAGCCATTCCTATCATCTCCAGAAGTTAATTTTAATTTGACAACAACTAATAATAATAATATTCTTTTTTATTCGTTTTGTTTATTTTTATGAAATCATTTCTTAAACATATATATATATTCGAAATAGCAATATATTTTAGTTTATTTAATATATATTGTAACTAAAAAATTTACATTTATTTTTAATAACATTCATAAAACTTATATACAATAAAAAAGAGTTCATATTTAAAAAATAAAATAAATTACTGATGACTGAATCATTTCTGTGACAGCATGTGCAGACCTCTAATTATTGATTTTAAATATACAAAAGTTAACTGCTGTTTAGCATGAAGACAAATAATGAGTAGAAATGAAAGCAAATTACAAGATTTCAAATGTGAATTAAATTTGCAGATTCCTGACAAATTCTAAAACTCAACAGTTGATTCTAAAAAAATTCATTTTGCTAATATTTATTTCTACATTTACTAATATAAGTAAATATTAAAGTCTCTATGGATTGTTCTGCAATCTAGGCAATAGGATTCCATGAATAAGCTAATAATGATTCACTATCAATTCTTACCATTCCATCAATCTAGAAACTCATATCTAGAATCCATCACAAACTTTTATTAGTGTTTTAAAATCTGGTCTTTTTCAATATTCGTTTTCAATGTTATTGTTTTTTAATGCAAAATTTACATGAGTTCTCCAGCTAAAGGCAGAATAAGTAACTAAATAATAGAGTACTGCAATCAAGCAATAACACTTGTTCATTGTCTAGACTGACACTGCTTGTCACTTATTCTTTTAACACAATATTTAGGATCATTTGTGCATTTATAGAATAACTGTTGTTTGAAATAAGCACTCATTAGAACAATATGCTCTTGGAACTTAAGTTAATTTAATATATAAAAGCTTCTCTCTCTAAATGCACCATTAGGGCATAAGTTATCAAATCATTGAAGCTAATAGTAGAATTGTAATACAGATTGGTAAAAATAGTATGAATCAAAAAACTTTTTTAAGAGAATAAAAAGATGTAAACAAGTTAAAACAAATGAGATAAACAAAGTACAGAATCCACAGATAGAGATAGCAATAAATAATACTGCAATACACAATAAAACAAAATCATTATCAATTTTTTCCTCCAAAATTTGTAATCTTTCTTAGTTCTATATTAAGGCAGCAATAACTGATACTATGCAAAATCTTAAATTTGATATTGTTCTCTATCCTGTTTATGTCCCAATGTTGTACAAATAAATGGTTTTCTTATTTCTTATTCATTAAAATAATCATTTCATGGTCAGCAGTTTATCAAGAATTAAAGAATTTAAAAATATACATTTTAGGAGCAATTAAAAAAATGTTCTCTATTAGAGTTAGGATACTTGACATTAACACAAAATAAATATATAAAATTCAAAAACAAAGATGCAATGAAAAGTAATTTTCATGTATAAATATTTATACATGTGCATATGAAATGTGAAATAAAATCTTTCATTTTTTAATTATGAAACTCAGCTCAGAACTATTATGAAATATTTGATGAGAGACTAACTATATCTGAAATATATATCATTTGAAATTAAACAATTCTTCAAATAATCAATTTAATTAAAAAATATTGTGTACAGTATAGCTTCAAAAATGTTATTATTAATATAATATGACATAATTTTGCCAGAATAATTATAATGATTATAATTTGGGAATACATTTCCTTATCCATAAAATATTTACATTAGAATAAAATAAGTGATTTCTTACAATGAATTATTTTCTTCCACATAAATTAATTATTCTTTGTAATGTTCAATTTAATGGGGCACTAAAATTTAATGTGGATTCTGAACTATAAAAGCAGCATGTGATATATGCTAGCTATGAACTGGGATTCAAATACAAAGAAATGAAATTTTTTCAAGAGGCCTTCAAAATTTTTCTTTCAGGTAGCTGACCCATAATAATAACCCAGTTAACAATCCAAAACTTCTCAGTAATTGAGTATCTGGCTATTCTTAGCAAGAAGATAAATTGAGAATGCAAAATCTCACAAATTCTCCTCACTAAGGCAATTTGTAAGATTACTAAGTACTAGGTATATTTATTTTTTTAAATAATAAAGAAGTAATGAATTTGACAGCAAGTTGTTTTATGTGGTATTTCATTATATTTTTCATATATCTTATCAGACTATACTGTGATTGTTAATCTATAACTCATATTAAGTTAGCATGCACTATTAAATTTGAAATGTAAAAAGATTAATTTTGTGTTGAAAAATAATAATAATAATTTTAAAAAAAAGATATATACGCTTTTTTTAGTAAATTACATGAATTAAAATTGTTGAGATAGCTTATATAAATTTACATCAAAACTAAATGCAAAATATGATTTATTATAAATTAAGCAGTTGAATAATGTAAAAAAAAAAATTTCTAGATTATAATTTAATCAAATATATATAAAATTTTCTGATTAAATCTCTTATTACTGCTCAATGTACATTTTAAACGAAAAATATTAGTAAACATTCATTATAAAAATTATAAAAGCTTATGTAAAATATAAACAAATAAGAAATAATGTATATCAGAAGATGAGCATTTTCATATCAAAACCCTTCAAAAGTGAACAGTATTATTTTTAATGAACTAAATGTTACTTTGCTAGGTCTTATCTTGTTAATTTGAAATGTATAATAATGCACTGTATCTTAAAATAAATAATATCAAGGCATTCTGAAAAATAAAATGTTTAACATTCCTCATTTCTATTTTTATTATTATATATAATATATGAAGTATTTTTAACAATGGTATTAGTTTTAAGTTTTATTTTTTCAACCTATGTCTTCACATGGATTATTTTATATAAAATAAAAAATATTGCTTAACGTTATAAAAAAAATGTTTTAAGTCTATTTCCGAAATTGAGATTGGCTCTAGGAAGAACAAAAACTAGGCAAACTAAGAATTGAAAATCAGTGCATTGTAATTTTTTTAGAATATTTTATTGGTAACAATATTTTAGCTCAATACATAATATTATATATAAATGTCTCATTTGTCTTCCTAGATATATTTTGAATTTTATTAATTATTTATTCTTGCATTTATAAAAAGACCACTTTTAAAAAAAAGTTGTTCTATTATATTATTTTTTACAGTTCTATAAAAAGTAAAATTTGAGCAATACTGCCAGTTGAAATTATTAAAATAATATATGTAGTATATAAATTTGTTATTAAAATTATATATATATATTTAAAAAGAATTTAAATTTTCCTTTAATAATAAGTATTTTCTCTTTTTGTTACAGTTTCAGTATTACATTGTACTCATATATATATATATATATCTTTTCAATAAACTCATTTTAAAATATTTTTTACTAAAATTCTGATAAATCGTGTTTAAATTCAATATTTTGCATTTTATTTTTTATTAATGTTTTTCATGTAGCCTTAATACATATTTTAAATTTATAGTTTACATAGTATCAATTCCAAAAAAGATTTTTGTTTTGTATATACAAAATGATAAATTATTTGCTTCCCTTTGCATTATTCTCTATTAATGGATTAAAAAAGTTTTTAATTTTCAGTGCAACAATGTATGTATAATTTAAACCTCTGTGCTTATTTAAAATTAAAATATGTATTATTGTAAATACTATGTTTATTTTTAATTTTTATACATAAGTGAACACATAAAATATATTGTAACTATATGGAAGATATCTATAGGGAAATGGAAAAACATCACCACATCCCGCAAGAATAAATAGAATATAAAAAGGAATAAATATATAAAAAAAATGAGGAAAGATCAGCAAAGTATAAAACTAAGTTATTACAACAATTATTACAAGTTATCACCTGCATCACTATCATTACACATGAATAATCAATCAACAATCATCCCTTATGACTGGATTTAAAAAAAGATATTCTATAATCAATGACAAACATAGAAAGCATGATATACAAAAGATTATTTGGATAAAACATATTTAAGTGATAATCTACCACACATAAGTAAAAATAATGCTGAGATACTGGACATACTAATCATCATCAATGCCCTGGTCAATACAGTACCATTATTGTACTAGGCAAAAATAAACTAAATTTTTTTCAACAAAATTAAAATGCAGTGAATGGATTTTGAAGGATTTATTTTTGCACCATCCAGAGGAACTATCTGGATCTCCAAACACAAGCACTATAAACCCTTACATCTATGTAACAATCATTATTATTCATGACTAACCCAAGAAGTAAAGACCCTAGAGACTGTGAACAAAAGAAAGTATAAACGTATAAATTGACTATAATTGAAACTGTGATAATTTACCTTGAAACACTATGCTATTATGTAAATCAAGTCACTTTTCGCGAATTCATAAAACACATAGCTGGAGAAATAAGGACATTAAAACTAATTTTTAAACAATTATTTAATAAATAAACTAATAAATAATTAAGAATATTGACACAAAAAATATGTGGTAATACAATTCAAACTTAAATACATTTTTATCAATAAAATATAATTTCTTACTAGTAACTTTAACTTGATGGTGATTCTTACTAAACTCAATTAATTAACATTAACTGTTAACAGAATTGTTTTCCTCTTTAATAATTAAAAATTAATAAATATTTCAAGTTAATTAAAAAATTCAATTAGCTTAAACCTTCTTTCCTTCTCCTTATATAATGAAAATATTCTACACAATTAAATTTTGGAGGGAAGATAATATAAAGAGGAAAAAAATATGTTTCCATTAAAAAAACACTTAATAAAATTATTAATTATTTTCAATTATTACTTAATTTAAAAATTATCTATAATTGTAAGAGATAAATGTGCACATTGGTTTTTTTTTCTTTAAGTCCTTCTTTGGTACTTGTAACTTTCAGGTTTTTTCCATTGATTTTCTTCTTGTAAGCTTCTTCATTACTACTGTAATTGGATGCTTGACCAACCCCCACTTTTTGTTGGTTTTATTTTCTGATGAGCATCTTTCAGGAAGGAACTATCAATTTGGCATTCCCCAATGCAGATGTCACCCCATCTACAACAATATTTCCTGGTCATCAGAGGATAAATTGTCTATAGAGACTGGAAACATCTAGAAATTTATGTGTTTGATTTCCCAAATGGTGCTACTAGAGTTCTATCTCACTACAACCTTACCATCATTTAGTTATTCCAAACAGCTCAGGAGTGTCGAGATTCCCGTAAGCAAGAAAGCAATGAATGACTAGTGATGCAAAATAAAATTGAACAATTAAATTAATTTTAAGTAACAACAATTTTATTTAACAACAATTCATGTAGCAAGTTCTTCTAATATAGTGCATTATTCATATCCATGTGAAAACTCATTTTCAGTTCAATTATGAGAAGAAGTCTAGAAGCCTTTTGGAGTAAAGTATATGTATACAATTAATAAATAGAATGTTTTAATTATTTTGTTTCCAGGATCGGTATGTCCATTTTGAATAAGATAGGTAAACAGATAGTATCAGCAATCCCAGGTTTGTGGAGCATTTATAATTCAATCAAGTATAGGTATATATTTATACACATGTTTTATTATTTTATTCAGATATAGATA
>JAQFVV010014666.1:0-30237 GCA_028023455.1 Epiperipatus broadwayi
GAATTAGGGTATGTGTTATATGAAGATATAGCTTCCCACTACTGATAATAACTCAAGCTCTTCATTTTCAATTGCTTTGTTTAATTCCAGCCACTTTTCTGGTCTCCTACCACCTTGCATATTCAAAAACCCAAGTTTAACAATTTCTTCTTTTTTAACTACTCTTTTATAAATTCATTTGATTCTTTCTTCTCCATTACGTTTATAAAAAAAATTTCTTACCATTAATCTTATAGATCCATTCCTTCTCCAAATCTAAACTTATATCTAAATCAACCATCTTTTGCTTATTTCTTATATCACATCCATTCTTCTTCTTTTTGGTAATATTACAATTTAAAAGCCCACCCCCATTAAAAGTTTCCCAAATTATATTCTTTAAATATCAAACTCCCTAAAACTTCATTTCCTTGTTTTCCTAAGTGCAATACATCTTTACTATATAACTCCCTCTTTCCAATAAACCAATCCCATACATCCACAAACATAATATTATTTCTCTCACACAATTTTTTTAATCTCTCATTTATAGAACATGCCCTAACAAATGCCTCTTGACAAATCTTGGTAATATTCCAACTACCCCTACTCTTTTTTAATCTCACTCAAATTCCTAATCAATTCTACGTACTCATCCATTACTCTTTCTGATGGCTCTAACAAATTATTAGTCCCTACCATAACATATACATCTCTGTTACCTTGCTTTCTTACTTTATCTGTCACATCCCTAATTCTAGCTCCAGGCAAACACACTCTTACATACCTGCTTCTATTTTCCCTTGCAATTATATTCCCACATTCTCTGATTATTGAATCTCCTATCAATACTGTCTCATAGTCTACTTTCTCTACTCCATCTGTAACATTTTCTACCATCTTCTGGACCCCCTTATCCATTTCTTCTGTATCATTTCTACTCAATAATTTCTTTATCTGCTCACACTTCGTCTCTAACAATTTTAATTTTACTTCTACATCCTTCACTTCTTCCTCTATCTTACTTATTCTCTGGCTAACCATCTCCATTGCATTACTACTTTCTCCACCCATATCTCCTGACACTCCACTAAAACCTTACTCTGTCATATCTTCCTTAACTACATTTTGCTCTCTCTCCCGTGATGTTCTCTTTAGACTACCTACACTTTGAAACCACTTCCTCACCTCTTTAATCACATTTATACACAAACTACATGACCAGAAACCTGTTACATCCTTCTTATTCAAACATTTTAAGTGATAGACCTCAGCACACACTACACTTTACTAGTGCCTGCCTAATTCCTTTCTGCCAATTATATATACATTGTGCAATACAAATGCAATCCATATTCTTATTTTTCAAGTCACCTATTCTTCAAACCCCCTTACACGAAAAAATAAAAAATTTTACTCTTTCCCAAAACTGATCAAACTATAACCACATGTTTTCCAACCTTAAGCCTCCCAAATGTTGTCTTTTATCTCAAAAATAAATGACTGTTTTAAAGTTTAAAAAACCTTCAGAAACGAACGTAACTAAAAACGAATTAATCTTACATGCAACTTTTTTATAAATATCCTTACACTAACACACATTCAACAAAAAAACTTTTTTTTTATTTTAAAACTTCTATACCTAAAATGGCAAACGAAAACTTTTCAAACAATCAAACACAAAAATTTTAAATCTTTCAAATAACTCACTCTCTCGACCACAATTTATACTTTCATACACAAAAATTAGTCTTTATAGTGATCAATACCATATGCATTTAACAAATAGCATAAAAAAATTTTTAAAATAAAACTTATCTCTGTTCTTTGTCCATGTGATGTGATATACTGTAGCTTCTTAAATGGAGTCAAGAATCTCTGACCAATTATGCCCAGAGAAACTTGTTAGCCACTTTATTTTCTATTCCCCGGTCTAAGTTTTCCCATATTTTGTTCCATTCCATTTCCACAACATGATCTTTGTCAACTCCATGGCCTTTATATCTAAATCCCCTTATTTTTTCCCAAACCCAGCATAAAAACCAATAAACCACTTTCTGTATAATCACTTTTTTCATATTTATTCTTCCATAACTTCATTATATGTGCTCTTTCTGTTTTCAAACATTTACATTCAATTAACAGATGCCTAATATTTTCTATTTCTTACATAATTTACAGACTAAATCATCCATATTTTTCCACTTACATGTATCTTCTCTTGTTGCTAAAGATCTTGTTCGAGCCTTAAACAATAAACTACTTTCCTTACTATTATCATATATTAACTCACACCTAATATTCTGTTCATTTCTATATATATTTAAACTTTTTACTCTTCATACTAGTTCTCCATCTCTCTAACTCCCTATTCTTTTTTAATAAATCTATTCTTTTATCCCATTCCTTACAACTATAACACTCAACAATCCTCCTAACACAATCATCCCATCTTTTGTACAAATATATTGATATAAATTCTTTATCCAAATCTTTTGTATAACCACATTACCTTTCTCACCCATCTTGTTACCTGCCGTTTACTCATAACCCAGTTGTGCAGTGACCTGGTGGTGCCCTTCATGATCAAATGGAAGAAAGAACCACCCGGTACAATAAATATCATTCATGGCCACATTTATTTTGCTTTCAAGACATTTCAACTATTATTTAAGTTCTGAAAAGACAGGCCTAGAGGTAAAGTCAATAAATTCATGATAGCTTGTCCATGTTGCTGAATAGCAGGTATTTGTTTACAATATGAATATCACATAATAATATCTACAATGAGAGTAACATAGAGTAGTCATAAATAATTTATTTTTATTTTTTAATGCTTTTTGCTGCTTATATATTTGAATTAATATTCTAAACTTTTGAAAAGTTTTAATCTATTCCAGTGAATTAGATTGCTTCAAAGAGGAATCAATGATTATGTTCAATTAACAGAAACTTTTTGTTATTTACATATTTGATTTAATGTCTAATCTTAGAGAACATTTTAATTTATTCCAGTGAATCAGGTTCATATTTACTTTTTTATTTTTGATACAGATATGAGATTTATTATGTATAGTATTTGATTTATTTAGGAGGAAAAAGATGGACAACAATATATAACATCTTGCTCACATGATTTTTCATATTTATAGATAATTAAGTATAATTATAGGGGATTTGAACACAGACTTTCAATCTCCCATCAGCTATCCATGCTATCTCATACAATCAATACACATAACCACACACATGAAAAAGATAAGTGATCTTCAATATATGTATTTCATGATGAACTAGCACTCATCAATTAATCCAGATCATCATCTCCCATATATATATATATATATATTGTAACCATATATTTTAGTATAAAATATATTAATTGATGTAACTAGTATAAAATTTCTCTTCTTTTGGTGATTTGATTGGCTTGATTTGCACTTTGAACAGATTACTCTCTTATATTATTTTAATAAATTTAAGTTTGCTTCTTCCCATATACTAACTCATATCAAAACGTTTAACTTTTTAAAAATTTGACAACACATAAAAATTTGGTAAAATATTATTAAAAATAATATTTTGTTTTATTTGTTTAAAATGATCTTAAATTATTATTTCCATTGAATTAAAAAACCATTTGTTCAATTAAATATTAATTATTAAAAATAAATACAGTAATTACGTATGCGTCTCAATGTAAAAAAAGAAAAGAGCGCGAATTTAAGAGAAGATCGTCTGTTAGTTTGCTTTTGGAGGGAGAAAGAAAAGAAAATGGTAAAGGCAAATGGTGTAAATTTGATAAGCTTATTTTAAAATAGTTAACAAGTAAACTGATTACCACAAAAATTTGCTATAAACGTAAAAAAATAACATAGTGGTATTTAACTATAAGATGAATTGCTAAATTTAAAAGTCTGTTCAAGTCGGCTGGCCAAGTGGATCAAATCACCGGTAAAAATTTTCCAATATTACATTTTTAGAATGTCGGAGCTTCCCAGTTTGAAAGAATTAATTGCAAGAGTTTGGTATGTTTTAAAATGTTTATTATTCTACAATTTGGAAAAATTAAATAAGTATTTTAATTACAGAAGTTTTATGAATATGAAAATTTGCTTTTTAAAAAAGAAGTTTAAATTAAAGTAAAATGTTAAAGTTATCAACATAGTTTAATATTTCCGTTTCTAATTCTAATAAAAATATAGTATTGATTGATATTTAACTTTACAATGCCAGTAATATATTTGCTAGTTAATTTGTTTAACATTTGGATAATAAATAGTCTTCAAATAATTAATCAAAGCTATTTTCTAATTTTATCGTCAGTTTTGGAATGATTAAATTAATTGCTATAATTAGTATTCCTAGATTTAAGCATGGATAAATAAATATTAGCATGGATGTGATAAACTTGGAACATTTTTAATAGAGAAATGTAGAAATTAATAACTTATGAAAAACATTTTCATTTAAGTTCTGCGTGTCATGTTTTGAAATCGTTTCACGTTTGTGTAGCCACGTAAAATCGTTAATCTAATAGTGATTATAATAACTAATACAAATGGATAAAATTGCATGTATGGAATTTAACTATAATTATAGCTATTACTTCGTGTATTTATTGTTCGACACATCGTACATGGATTCCACGGCTCATATTCGGAGTTATAAAATGTTGTACATTCCAATTTGTGATACACACACCTGCTATAATTCATGTATTGAACTATAAAATGCTATACATTTAATTTATATCATACACACACACCTGTTAAATTTTATGTATTTGATGAATAATGCATTACTTTAATTTTATCGTTATATGAACTTGCATGTGAAGTTCATAAGTTATATTTTATTAAGTTTAAATTAATAGGGGTTGAATAAAATATTATTCAAGAGAATAGCGCTTGCGAAAAAGCTTGAAAAGTACTAAATGAATTCATGAGATGTATCAATCTATGAGGTATTTTGTGAGTCTTTCCAGATTTATATTCCTATACTAATATTACTTATACTATATTACATATGTTTTATTTTAAGCAAGATAAGTTAGTACATTAGTTGTCCTGATTAGCGTAACATTTTATTATGCCAGAACCCACATTTGCTAAAATGTCAGCGTTTTTCTGAATGGTCAGAATAACTGAGGGGGATGATTTTGCACTTTAATGTGAAGTAAATAGTAATGTTGTTTTAGAATGTTAAAAGGCATTAATCTGTGCTGGTGGTTAATCCGCAGATTACTTAATTGCCATGTTTGTATTTTACACACATTCCTGCGCTGATGGTTAATCCGCGGAATTGTGTGACTATACGTATTACTTTATGATGGTGTATGAATACACAAAACGTTTAGTGTTATTTAATTCCTACGTGTAGATGAATGCATCCACAGGAATATGTTTTACTTCATAGATACAAGTTGGGCAAAGTATTTTAGTTAATCTGCTAAATCATCTTCTTTCATTTGTAAGCATAATTTATAAGTTAGATCATCAAATTGTAGCAGGACATTCTATTCAAGTTACTTCATAATAATTAACTGTTGGTTGATTATTATTTACCGGAATGTAAGTTTAAATTTTCACTTTATTCATGATTACATTATAGCTAAATCCTACAGATATAATATTATTTATTATATTATTATAAGTTTACGGTAGGGATTTATTGAATCTGGAAATGACGTTAAATATTTCATGAGTTGATGCTGAATTTAGTATAATTTCCTCAATATTCATTATATCAAATTGAAATATAAGGTATGATTAGGTTTTTTAAAAACTGTACCTATGAGATGTTATTGAAGAAAGTCGATGGAATTATAATTTATTTATTTTATTTGTTTATTTATGTCTTTAATTATAACATTGGAATTAATTACTTATTATTCATAAATTTGTAAATAAAAGTTGATTTATAATTAAACTTACTGTGCCGTTGCTATGTGTCATTCTTAAAATCAGAAATCATAAACCTTGGATAGAGCATACATTGAAGTACATACTATCGTCAACATGATATAAGAGTTTATTGATATTTTGAGAAAACATTTGGATGCTTCTCATCTTTGGTAGTTTATGATGTGTAAGGTACAATAAAATCCCATTTACCTTTTCCATCATTTTGGCTTTGCGTAGTTGATTCTAGAATACAATATAAATTAATTATTAAACTTGTAAACAGATTTACCAGATAATAACATGATTGAATATATTTACTTAACGTTTTTAAATTGTCATTTGTCAGTATAATAAGAGTCTCAGTAATATAGTAAACTATAAAAAAAAGAACCCAAGTATTTATGTTTATTTATTGCAAAGCTTTACCTGGACTAGCATTTGTATTAGAAATCATATAGATGGTTTAAAAGTTCATAATCTTATGTAATTCCACAAATTATGCCATCTTGTACATGGTCGGCCATCGGGTCTCATACAATAAAAATCGCAAATTAAGGTTTGAAAAATAATAACATTACACTTATAATTTGTTTAATGTATTTTATCATACTACTATGATAGTTCTTCGCGGTACACCCTGGCTGCGATCAAATTAAATCATAAAAGTTTATGTTAGATCATTAGTTTGGTCTGTGGTAAGTTGCTCCAGATGTTGATTGTGGTCTTTGGTGCATAAAATAGATAGCATGATATGCTTTTGGTTACAGCTCTTAATAGCTGACAATGTGCATCGGGAATTGATCAGTGATAGAAGTTAAGATTCTTAGCGCACTTACGTTATGTAGTTGGGACCACACAAATTTACGGTTACAATTTATAGTGCCGCAGCAAGTTCGGCATGATAGGTAGATGAGTTGTAGCGGATGGTTACAATTTATATATATATATATAATCAGTTCTTGGTTTATATTAAGATAGCATTTTTTCAAACTTTATAATAGACAGGCTTCAATCTATTCCACCCTCCAACTCTTCAGCCATCCATACCATTGACAATCTGATGATGGAAATCCCAAATCCCTTCTGAACACCAATATTATTGTCCTACCCATGTTGATCTTAGTAACTCTGACCCCTCAAGAGTAAGACCAAATCAATTTAAATGTATAGAAGATGGATGAGAAGTATACAGGCTGAATCTGTAATAATTGAATACAAGTATACTTTATATACTCTGAGATTAGTTGTAATTATATAGGATTTGAACACAGACTTTCACGTTCCTTCAACAATCTATTCTATCTCTTATAACTGATACTTATGACAACACGCATATAAAAAACATAAACTCGAATGTATATGTGTGGAAAGATGATCTGGACCTACTGGTGAACGCTGGTTTTTCACAAAATATGTATATTGGAGATCATATATCTTTTTCACGTATGTGCTCAATATATAAGTTGTATGAGATATAATGGATAGCTGAAGGAAGTTTGAATATCTGTATTCAAATCCCCTCTAATTACAACTAATTTCAAAGTATATAAAGTATATTTGTTTCAAATATTACAGATTCAGGCTGTATCCTATCCATCCCTCTTTCTGTGTATTTAAATGAATAATGTTCTATACATGAGGGATCAGAGTGACTTAACATTAACATGGGCATGACAATAATATTGGCATTAAGAAGGGAAATGGATGATCCATCATCAGATTTTCAATGTTAGGGATGTGGTGGAGTCTGTAGATTTAAGCCTGTCCATTAAAGTTTGAAGAAATGCTATTGTAATATAAACTGAGCACTGATTAAATATGTGTAAGAGATGATGATCTAGACAAACTGATGAATGGTTCAGCACAAAAGATGTTTATTGTATATTAATCTTTTTCACATGTGTGGTCAAGAGTACTAGTTGTATAAAGATAGAATAAATAGCTGATAAGTTGAAATTCTGTGTTCAAATCCCCTATAATTACAACTAATCTCAAATTATCTAAAGTAAAGTATATTGGTATTCAAATATAACCTAAATATTTAAGTAGTATGAAATATCTTATATTTTGAAAATTATTTTAGTTTCATTAATTTTTGGATTAACATATTAAATGGATTTGTACAATTGAATATTTGATTATAGCATCAGGCATACAATAGATTCAAGCCCTGATTAAGCATGGTCTGCAAGAGTTGTATATAGAATGTACAAATAATTCACTTAAGTTTTTAAACTCTTACCAGAGGGCGAGTGTGTGGAAATTTATATTTAAGAAATTGTGCATTATCGGAGATTGACCTCCGTTTGAATAATTTCAAAGTTTTCTGCGCTTTCTAATAATAAATTTACAGTAAATGGTAATTTGTTCCGCTTTCGTTCAAATTTTGTAATCGGATAAAAGAAAGCAGATGTAAATGTACAAAAAAGTTTTTGGTCAAAGCAGGTACACATCAGAAATAATTTTATTTTAAACCAATCTAATAAATATTAAGAATGTCAATCAAAATATCAGATTGAAAATCGATTGTGTGCCGAAATATTTGTATTTTTTTTTTAATGTAATTGATTTAATGAAGAAAATTCATGGCATCCGGGTAGGTGGGGGGGGTATAAAAAGGACGGAGAAAAAATAGGACTAAGCTTCAAGAAAAGATGAAGAAAATAAGTGATATGAATAGGGTGGGGTAAAGCTAAAGCATGTTGGACTCCTAACTAGTGCCCAGTAAATGTAAATTGTCAAAAATCCTGCCACCTGCCTATCTTTGTCAAATATTGCCTTAAAGACTTCTGCTGACAAATATAGGAAATCTTAAATGCAACTCTCAACCGAAGATTGGACATCCAGAAAAGAAAAAGAATAAACTGTTCATCATAATGAATATGGCCGGTATTCTAAATGTAAGCTTACAGACTTGTAGTAATCTTATCCATTCCCTGGATCAAAGGTATTATTTTGTTATATATATATTTAAATCATTTATATCTGTCAAATATGTCTTAAGTTTAATAAAGAATTTAAACTTAATTAGTACATTAATCATATTTAAATTGCTGGAGAGTATTGTACTAATATTAAATATCAGGGAATCAATAAATAGAAGATTTTTGATGTATGTCTTCTCATAATATATATGTAATTATTTTTATAGTTATAATCATTTACTTTCAAATCCCCCATATTTACTTGCATTATGCATATGTTTTGCGGGGCCAAATTTATACAAATAGTAATATAGAGGGTTTATAAAATAAATAGTTCATTTAGGTTGAGGAAATAACGAATTCTAACAAATTTGGAATTATGTCTTATTATAGCCTATTTTACAAAAAAGTACGGGAAATAGATTTTGTATGTGTCATAAAAATTACTCAAATGAAATTGGCATACCTTCTTACTCATGAACGATCTATGTGCTTCAACGGTGCCATCACCATTACCCCTGAGATACTGAGAAAGGGTTGGGCAAATATCTCAAATGAACATACAAGAAATCAATGTATGAGTATTACAGGTGTAATTCTTATTGTATCCAGTAGATTGGCGCTTAAGATCGATAAGTCGACGCTCATCCATACACAGGGGATAATTAAATATATATCTTAAGGGAGATACTTTATCGGGGGGGGGGATAGCCAATAGTTCATCCTCGTCGCAGTTATTTTAGGCGCTTATCATAGTGCTATTCATTCAGATAGTTTTAGCTAATACAATTTGGGGTAGATCCATTGTCTATTGTTTCTCCTATTGAAAATTTTAGTGATTAATAAAATCAATATTAAATTCATTTCGCTAAAAGGTGTGGACCAGAAATAGGTTACACACAGGTTTGATGGCGACTACCTGTCCATCACTAGTTTGATTAAAGGGTAAGCATAAATTTTATGTCTTAAATAGGGGGTATGTCCGTTACACAATATATCTTATTAATTATAATAGTAGTTTATTTAGATATAAACTTGTGATAGAGTATTATTAATTTAATCATTTAATATGACATTTTATAATATCTGAGTGATAAAATGTTTGCCTTAAACTTTGTGTTCTGTTTGTAATATGTATAAAGAGTTGTTGAGAACTTTTAATTTTTATTTTTTAAATTACTGTAACCTTTGATAGATATATATTTGAAAGAAACTTTTTATTACTATTACTTTTTGGCATTCTAATGTTATTTCTCCACATGTTGAATTATTTGTTCTCATCACTGTAATCTTATATTTCACTGAGTTTTGATTTGAATAAGAATTGAAAGTTTTATTTTATAGATGAAAGTTTATACTAAATATAGATATTAATTTTCATATGTGTGCAATAGGGTCTTCTATAACAAACTAACTGATGAATCAAAAATGTAGTTATTACAGAATTTATTCATTGCAGTTTACATAGAATTTATATTATTATATATAACTCATTCCATGCCTATCACTAAGAATGATCTTTCATTACAAAACATTATTTAATTCTTTATTTCGCAAGTGTATTCATGGGATTTTTTTATTGTTGTTTTTTTTTTTTTGAGCTTTTTCTTTGTGACAAATATTTATCAGCCTACTTTTTTCTAAAAATGTAATATACCCAAACAAAAATTATGTATCATCATCAGATAGTTAATAAATAAGTATGTACATCATATATATGTAAGAAAATTTTTATTAAATGATTTTTTGGGGATAAAAATTGATATTAATTATCAAAATATAAACCAAAACACTTGTTGAACAATAACAGTCAAGACTGCAATTAAGCAAAGGTTTTCCATTGGTTATGTACACTTTCCATTATTATTTTTAATGATAACTTTTTACTGGATGATATTTTTTGTTTATAAAAACTATTTTGTTGATAATTAACTAAGCATTTTAATACGTAAGGTGAGATTAAAGATGGAAAATGTACAATATATTATTTTAGACGGTGTGCTTTTAATTAAGTAAAGTATTAAGATTTAAAAATTGTGGGAAGAAATTTAAAAGACATTTATGTGGATAAGTAATATTAAGGATAGATAATTCTGATTTAAAATGGAAAAAGTTATAAAGGAAAAGGAAGTGATTGGAAACTGAGATGTCTTTTTGAGAAAAATGCAGAAATAGGCAATGATTGCATAAATATTGTAATAGTTATCATTACTTATTTGATTTGTTGAAGCAATATGGTCATAGAATTTTCATTATTAAATGAGTTTTTGAAGTATTTATTTGAAATTTATGTTCACTAATTTAAATTTTCTCAAACATTTTGTGGTCATAGTCTGACTACAAATTGGCCAAAAAATTCCACTGTATAAAGTTCTCTAAAAATAAATTAAAAAACAGTTAATTTTTGTATAACATTACTGAAGCAATAGTAAATTTTATCCTATAATTACAAAAATGTTTGACCTTTTATCAAATATTGCTTTAAAATACAGTTTGTAGTAATTCAATTGTATCTACATATGTTATTATTGTCTATGAAAATCTTTTTCTCATACCATTAAAATAGTTACATAATTGTATATATTGCCCTTGTTATAATTTTATACACATTTAGACTAGAACAGCATATTGTTTTAAATATTAATCATTCTTTTCTTGCAGATATAAGTCCACTTTTAGGACATTAAAAATATCAGATTTATATTTATTCAATTAATATCAATTATACAAAAATGGAGATTGAATATTTTATTTAATAAATTTGATTTACTAATCAAACAGGCTAATAATTGTACATATTAAATTTCTATAATTTAGCATACTGTATATGTAATTCGTAGAATATCATTTTCTTCATTTACATAAAAATAGATCCTGAATATGTATCTGTCTATATGCAATATAAAGTTTATCATATTTATTTTTGAGTTTTATTAATGCAAACCAATGAATGATAACTACTGTATAGCAAAGACAAGTTTGGAAAAATAAAGGCAATAATAATTTATACTTTTGAATTTAGGGATTTACATGTTTTATCTATTTATAGCTTTATGCTTATTTTATGAAATTTGCATTCTTGTTGTTGCTCAATATTCTGTAGATAATTACTTTATTTTTCTGAAATTGACCATGGAATTATGCTTATGTAGAATTGAAGTTGAGAAATGCACACTTGTCACTATGAATATTCATAAAGTTCTTTTTATGTAAGTTAATGTTAGATCGATTTTCTGTGTTTGGAATTTTTTCTTCTGTTTTATGTAAAACAAAAATAATTGGGTTCATAATAATAATTCTTGACATGTATATAAAAGAAACAATAATTTGGATTTTCTCTGGTGATAGTAATTGGAAACATGATACATTTAGATCAGTAAAGATTCATTTGACTAAAAGCTTAAATGAGTAGTGTATTCTAAGAATTCTTTTTATTTGTCATCTATGACATGTTATACATGTAAAAAATGTGATTAATATTATTTTTTCTGTTTTATTTAGGTCTAAGACATGGAAAAAGAGACTGATATTTGTTAAAAAATAAAAGTCTATCATTAAAATATTAAAGACATTGTTTATAGAATTAATCAAGTCTATATTCATGCAAGGATTGTAAAACTTCTAATCAAAACAATATTTCTTGACAATAAATTATATTGGAAAAATAACACATTTAACTGTTTGAATGAAAATGTTATGAAATCAAGAACTACGAAAAGAAAATAAATTTTAAACAAGATTAAGAGATATCTGTTTATTATAATCTTATTGATCAGATAAAGATGTGATTGTAATAATAATTACTAACAACAATAATAATTTATTAGTAACAACAACAATTATAATTAGTAACAATAATCATTAATTAGTAACAATTATAATTAATTAGTATCAACAACAAAATAAATGATTAGTAACAACAACAATAATAATGAATTAATAAACACACCAATAATAATGACTTACTAACATTATTGATAATTAGTAATAGAAAAAATAATTATTAACAATAATAATTGAGTAGTAACAACAACAATAATAATAAAATAGTAACAATAATAATTGATTTGTAACAGCAAAAACAATAATAATAATGAATTACTAACAACACAATAATAATTAATTAGTAACAACAATAATAATAAATTAGTAACAACAATAATGAATTAGTAATAACACCAATAATAATGACTTACCAACATTATTAATAATTAGTAATAACGACTAATTTTTAACAACAATAAAAATTAATTAGTAACAGCAATAGTAATTAGTAACAACAACAATAATAGTAAATTAGTAACAACAACAATAATAAATTAGTAACCACACCAATAATAATTAGTAACAATAATAATTAGTAACAACAACAGTAATAATTAATTTGTACCAACAATAATTAATTAGTGACAACAACAATAATGACTTACTAACATTAATAATAATTTGTAATAAAATAATTACTAACAACAACAATAATCATGAATTAGTAAAAATTATAATTAATTAATAACAAATACAATAATAATTATTAACAACAATAATAAATTAGTAAGAACACCAATAATAATGATTTTCCAACATTATTAATGAATAAAAACACCAATAAACATTATTTACTAACAACAATAATAAATGATTAGTAACAACAACAATAATAATGATTAATAACAACAACAATAATAAATTAATAACACCAATAATAATGACTTACTAACATTGATAATTAATTAGTAATAGCAACAATAATAATTACTAATAATAATAATTAGTAACAACAACAATAATGTATTAATAACAACACTAATAATTAATAACAACAATAATAATGAATTAGTAACAACAACAATAATTAATTAGTAACAACAACAATTATAATGAATTAGTAACAACACTAATAATAATGACTTACCCACACTTAATAATTAGTAATAATAATTAATTAGTAACAATAATGACTTACTAACATTATTAATAATTAGTAATAATAACTACTAACATCAATAATAATTAGTAACAACAGCAATAATAATTAGTAACAATAATTATTAATTACTAACAATTATAATTAATAAGTGTCAACAACAATAATACTTAGTAACAACAATAATAATGACCTACCAACATTATTAATAATTTAGTAATAATAATGATTACTAACAAAAACAATTATTTACTAACAACAACAATAATAAATGACTAGTAACAAACAAAAATAATGATTAATAACCACAACAATAATAAGTAATTAGGAACAACACCAATAATAATGACTTAATAATGTTAATAATTAAATAATAATAACTAAAAAATCATTACTAACAACAACAATAAAAATTAATGTCACAACAACAATAATGAATTAGTAACAACATTAATAATGAATTAGTAACAAACACAAAAATAATGAATTAGTAACAATAATAATTAGGAACAACAATAATAATAATGACTTACTAACATTATGAATAATTAGCAATAACAACAATAATAATAATTAATTAGTAACAACAGCAATAATTTGTAACAATAATGATTAAATACTAACAATTATAATAAGTATCAACAATAATAATTAGTAACCACAACTATAATAATTGCTAACAACAATAATAATGACTGACCAACATTATTAATAATTAGTAATAATAACAATAATGATTACTAACAACAACAAAAATAATTATTTACTAATAACAATAATAAATGATTAGTAACAGAACAATAATGATTAATAACAACTATAATAATGAATTAGTAACAATACCAATAATAATGACTTACTCATATTATTAATAATTAATTAGTAATAACTACACAAATAATTACTAACTAATAATTAATTAGTAACAACAACAATAATGAATTAGTAACAACAATAATAATGAATCAGTAACAACACCAATAATAATTACTTACCAACATTATTAATAATTAGTAATAATAACAAGAGTTTTTAACAAGAATAATTAATTAAAAACAGGAATAATAAGTAGTAACAACAATAACAATAGTGAATTATAACAACAATAATAATTAGTAAACACAAATAATAATTAATTAGTAAGACAAAAATAATTAATTAGTAATAGTAACAATAATTAATTAGTAACAACAACAATAAGAATTACTGATAACAACAATAATGACTTAGTAACATTAATAATTAATAATAACAAAATAATAATTACTAACAACAATAATAATTTATAAATAACAATAATAAATGATTAGTAACAATAACCATAATGATGATTAATAATAACAATAATGAATTAATAAACACACCAATAATAATGACTTACTAACATTATTGATAATTAATTAGTAACAGCAAAAATAATTACAATAATTAAGTAGTAACAACAATAAAATATTAACAATAATAATTAATTTGTAACAACAAAACAACAATAATAATGAATTACTAACAACAATAATAATTAATTAGTAACAACAACAATAATAATGAATTAGTAACAACACCAATAATAATGACTTACTAAAATTATTAATAATTAATCAGTACCAACAAAAATAATAAATTAGTAACAACACCAACAATAATGACTTGCCAACATTATTAATAATTAATTAGTAGTAACAACAACAATAATTTTTAACAATAAAAATTAATTAGTAACACCAATAATAAGTAGTAACAACAACAATAATAGTGAATTAGTAACAACAATAATAATGAATAGTAACAACTCCAATAATAATTAGTAACAAACAAAAATAATGAATTAATAACAATAATTAATTAGTAACAACAACAGTAATGACTTACTAACAATAATTAGTAATAAAATAATTACTAACAACAATAGTAATTTATCAGTAACAACATAATTAGTAACAATCATTAATTAGTATCAACAACAATAATTATCAGTAACAACAACAATAATGAATTAGTAACACCACCAATAATAATGACTTACCAACATTATTAATAATTAATTAGTAATAACAATAATAAATGATGAATAACAACAATAATAATGAATTAATAACCACTAATAATAATGACTTACTAACATTATTGATAATTAGTAATAGCAACAATAATAATTACTAACAATAATAATAATTAGTAACAACAACAATATTAATGAATTAGTAATAACACTAATAATTAATAATAACAATTATAATGAATTAGTAACAAGACCAACAATAATGACTTACCAACATTATTAATAATTAGTAATAATAATAATTAATTAGTAACAACAACAATAATGACTTACTAACATTATTAATAATTAGTAATAACTACTAACATCAATAATAATTAGTAACAACATCAATAATAATTATTAACAATAATCATTAATAACCAACAATTATAATTAATAATTATCAACAACAATAATAATTAAATAGTAACCACAACAATAATAATTAGTACCAACAACAATAATAATGACTTACCAACATTATTAATAATTATTTAGTAATAACTACAACAATGATTACTAACAACAACAAAAATAATTATTTACTAACAACAACAATAATAAATGATTAGTAACAAAAACAATAACAATGATTAATAAACAACAATAATAATAAGGAATTAGTAACAACACCAATAATCATTACTTATTAATATTATTAATAATTAAATAGTAATAACTACAAAAATAATTACTAACAACAATAAAAATTAATTAGTAACAACAACAATAGTAATGAATTAGTAGCAAATACAAAAATAATGAATTAGTAAGAACAGTGATAATTAGTAACAACAATAATAATGACTTACTAATATTAATAATTAGCAATAATAACTACTAACATCAATAATAATTAATTAGTAACAACAGCAATAATATTTAGTAACAATAATCATTAATTACTAACAATTATAATTAATAAGTATCAACAACAATAACAATTAATTAGTAACCACAACAATAATAATTAGTAACAACAACAATAATAATGACTTACCAACATTATTAATAATTAATTAATAATAACAACAATAATGATTACTAACAACAACAAAAATAATTATTTACTAATAACAATAATAAATGATTAGTAACAAAAGAATAATGATTAATAACAACTATAATAATGAATTAGTAACACCAATAATAATGACTTACTCATATTAATAATTAATTAGTAATAACTACACAAATAATTAATAAACAATAATTAATCAGTAACAACACCAATAATGACTTACCACCATTATTAATAATTAATTAGTAATAACAACAATAGTTTTTAACAACAATAATAATTAATTAGTAACAGCAATAATAATTAGTAACAACAACAATAGTGAATTAGTAACAACAACAATAATAATAAATTAGTAAACATACCAATAATAATTAATTAGTAAGACAAAAATAATGAATTAGTAACAACCAATATTTAATTAGTAACAATAATAATTAGTGATAACAACAATAATGACTTACTAACATTATTAAAAATTTGTAATAATAAAATAATTACTAACAACAACAATAATAATTTATTAGTAACAACAACAATTATAATTAGTAACAATAATCATTAATTAGTAACAATTATAATTAATTAGTATCAACAACAATAATAAATGATTAGTAACAACAACCATAATGATGATTAATAACAACAATAATAATGAATTAATAGACACACCAATAATAATGACTTACTGACATTATTGATAATTAATGAGTAATAGCAAAAATAATTACTAACAATAACAATAATAATTGAGTAGTAACAACAACAATAATAATAAAATAGTAACAACAATAATAATTAATTTGTAACAGCAAAAACAATAATGAATTACTAACAACACAATAATACTTAATTAGTAACAACAATAATAAATTAGTAACAACAACAATAATAATGAATCAGTAACAACACCAATAATAATGATTTACTAAAATTAATAATAATTAATTAGTAACAACAACAATAATAATGAATTAGTAACACCAATAATAATGACTTACCAACATTATTAATAATTAGTAATAATGACAATAATTTTTAACAACAATAAAATTAATTAATAACAGCAATAATAATTAGTAACAACAACAATAATAGTGAATTAGTAACAACAATAATAATAAATTAGTAACCACACCAATAATAATTAGTAACAAACAGAAAAATAATGAATTAGTAACAATAATAATTAATATCAAAAATCCTTTTTTTTCTTTACAAAAACTTTATTTTTTATATCAATACTGAACACATATATATATTTATATAATACAAAAGTCCAACGTTTCAACTGTTTTTTATCTACATACAGTCATTTTCAAGGATCTGTAACCGTATTATGAAATACATATTTATAAATAAACTTCAATTACATAAATACCTTCATTTTACATTAACATAAACAATAACAAACATATTAAACATATATAACTAAACTTTACTTACACCTCTCTCCCACTGCTATATTTTTACTCTTTCTTACATTATTTAATTACAAATCTGTCTTAAAACCATCCAAGAAACTTTTTATACAAATTTTAAAACCAATCCTAATTTCAAATAACCTCCCCTTTTTAAATCTTATCTAAACCCATCTCAAAAGTACATTCTTCTACTATATCTTTAAATAAATATAAAACAAAAAAACTTTTTCTTTCTTTTACATACAAAAAGAAGTTTAACAATTTATCTTTAAAACTTTTAACAATTTAGCTAAACCCATTAAACATTCACTTTAATGATAGAGTATTTTAGATTACTTATCCACTCCATGAATTCTATTAAGAGTAGGATTATATTTTTTATATAAAAATGTTCTTTTACCATACTTTCTCTGTAATTTTTAACTCTTTCCAACATTCTAATATTAAATTCTTTATGACCTAAAACTTTACAATGTATGTAAATATTTGAATTTTTGTCATATAAATGTTGTCTATGTCTAGTTTTTAATGTATGCTTAGTTGTACCAACATGAAATATTTTTCCCCTCCCTCTTAGAATTAAACATTCAATTAAATAAATTCCATTCATTTTGTCAGTTTCTTGGATGATTTTAAGACAGATTTGTAATTAAATAATGTAAGAAAGAGTAAAAATATAGCAGTGGGAGAGAGGTGTAAGTAAAATTTAGTTATATATGTTTAATATGTTTGTTACTGTTTATGTTAATGTAAAATGAAGGTATTTATGTAATTGAAGTTTATTTATAAATATGTATTTCATATTATTGTTACAGATCCTTGAAAATGACTGTACGGAGATAAAAAACAGTTGAAACATTGGACTTTTGGATTATATAAATATATATATGTGTGTGTTCAGTATTGATATAAAAAAATAAAGTTTTTGAAAAGAAAAAGGAGAAGGGTTTTTTGATTTGTTGATATTATTGTAGAACATATATATTTTAAAAGAAAAAGTGGATGTACATTTGCTATGTTATAATATATGATAATAATTAATTAACAACAACAGTAATAATTAATTTGTACCAACAATAATAATTAATTAGTGGCAACAACAATAATGACTTACTAACATTAATAATAATTTGTATTAAAATAATAATTACTAACAACAACAATAATCATGAATTAGTAAAAATTATAATTAATTAATAACAAATACAACAATTATTAACAACAATAATAAATTAGTAAGAACACCAATAATAATGACTTTCCAACATTATTAATAATTAATTAGTAATAACAATAATAATGAATAAAAACAGCAATAATCATTATTTAGTAACAACAACAATAATAAATGATTAGTAACAACAACAATAATACTGATTAATAACAACAACAATAATGAAATAATAACACCAATAATAATGACTTACTAACATTATTGATAATTAATTAGTAATAGCAACAATAATAATTACAATTAATAACAATAATAATTAGTAATAGCAACAATAATAATGAATTAATAACAACACTAATAATTAATTAATAACAACAACAATAATAATGAATTAGTAACAACAACAATAATAATGAATTAGTAACAACAACAATAATTAATTAGTAACAACAATTATAATGAATTAGTAACAACACCAATAATAACTTACCAATATTACTAATAATTAGTAATAATAATAATTAATTAGTAACAATAATAATGACTTACTAACATTATTAATAACTAGCAATAACAATAATAACTACTAACAACACCAATAATAATTAATTAGTAACAACAGCAATAATTAGTAACAATAATCATTAATTACTAACAGTTATAATTAATAAGTATCAACAACAATAATAATTAATTAGTAAAAACAACAATAATAATGACTTACCAACATTAGTAGTAATTAATTAGTAATAACAATAATGATTACTAACATCAACAATAACAATTATTTACTAATTGCAACAATAATAAATGATTAGTAAAAAACAATAAGGATTATTAACCACAACTGTAATAATGAATTGGTAACAACACCAATAATAATGACTTACTCATATTATTAATAATTAATTAGTAATAACTACACAAATAATTACTAACAACAATAAGAATTAGTAAAACCAATAATTTATTAGTAACAACAATAATAATGAATCAGTAACAAAACAAATAATAATGACTTACCAACATTACTAATTAATTAGTAATAACAACAATAGTTTCTAACAACAATAATTAATTAGAAACAGCAATAATAATTAGTAACAACAACAATAGTGAATTAGTAACAACAACAATAATAATGACTTAGTAAACTCACCAATATTAATTAATTAATAACACAAAAATAATGAATTGGTAACAATAACAATGATAATTAATTAGTAACAATAACAATAATATTTAATTAGTAACAGCAATAAGAATCAGTGATAACAACAACAATGACTAACTGACATTATTAATAATTAGTAATAACAAAATAATAATTACTAACAACAATAATAATTAGTAACAATAGCCATTAACTAGTACCAATTATAATTAATATACCAACAACAATAATAAATAATTAGTATCAACAACCATAATGATGATTAATAACAACAATAATGAATTAATAAGCACACCAATAATAATGGCTTACTAACATTATTGATAATTAATTAGTAATAGCAAAAATAATTTCTAACAATAATAATTCAGTAGTAATAACAATAATAATAAAATAGTAACAACAAAAACAAAAATAATGAATTACTAACAACACAATAATAATTAAATAGTAACGACAATAATAATACTTAATTAGTAACAACAATAATAATAAGTTAGTAACCACACCAATAATAATGCCTTACTAACGTTATGTATGAGTAATTAGTAATAACAGCAATAATTGTTACTAACAACAATAATAATTTCTAACAACTATAAATTAGTAACAATAATAATTGCTTATTAACAACAATAATAATTACTTAGTAACAACAACAATACTAATGACTTACTAACATTATTAATAATTAATTAGTAAAAACAACAATAACTTAAAAATAATTAAGTACTAACAGCAATAATTAATTAGTAACAACAGCAAAAATAATTAGTAACAATAATCATTAATTACTAACAATTATAATTAATAAGTATCAACAACAATAATAATTAGTAACCACAACAATAATAATTAGTAACAACAATAATAATGACTTACCAACATTATTCATAATTATTTAGTAAAAACAACAATGATTACTAACAACAACAAAAACAATTATTTACTAACAACAATAAATGACTAGTAACAAAAAATAATAATGATTAAAAAGAACACAATAATAAGGAATTAGTAACAACATCAATAATAATGACTTACTAATATTATTAATAATTAAATAGTAATAACTACAAAAATAACTAATAACAACAACAATAAAAATGAATTAGTAACAACAATAATAATGAATTAGAAACAACAATAATAATGAATTAGTAACAAACACAAAAATATTGAATTAGTAACAACAATAATAATTAACTAGTAACAACAATAGTAATTAATTAGTAACAACAATAATAATGACTTACTAACATTAATAATTAGCAATAACAATAATAACTACTAACAACAACAATAATAATTAATTAGTGACAACAGCAATAATAATTAGTAACAATAATCATAAATTACTAACAATTATAATTAATAAGTATCTACAACAATAATAATTAATCAGTAACCACAATAATAATAATTAGTAACAACAACAATAATAATAACTTACCAACATTATTAATTAATTAGTAATAACAACAATAATGATTACTAACAACAACAAAAATAATTATTTACTAATAACACCAATACTAAAATGATTAGTAACAAAACAATAAGAATGATTAATAACAACAACTATAATAATGACTTACTCATATTATTAATAATTAATTAGTACTAACTACACAAATAATCACTAACAACAATAATAATTAGTAACAACAATAATAATGAATCAGTAGCAACACCAATAATAATGACTTACCAACATTATTAATAATTAATTAGTAATAATAAGAGTTTTTAACAACAATAATTAATTAGAAACAGCAATAATAATTAGTAACAACAATAACAATAATCAATTAGTGACAACAACAATAATAATGAATTATTAAACACAAATAATAATTAGTAAGACAAATAATGAATTAGTAACAGTAACAATAATAATTAATTAGTAACAACAACAATAATATTTATATAGTAACAACAACAATCATAATTATTGATATCAACAATAATGTCTTACTAACATTATTAATAATTAGTAATAACAAAATAATAATTACTAACAACAATAATAATTTATTAGTAACAACAACAATAATAACTGATTAGTAAAAACAACCATAATGATGATTAATAATAACAACAATAATAATGAATTAATAAACACCAATAATAATGACTTACTAACATTATTGATAATTAATTAGTAATAGCAAGAATAATTACTAACAATACTAATTAAGTAGTAACAATAACAAAAAATATTAACAACAATAATAATTAATTTGTAACAACAAAAACTATAATAATGAATTACTAACAACACAATAATTAATTAGTAACATCAACAATAATAATGAATTACTAACAACACCAATAATAATGACTTACTAAAATTATTAATAATTAATTAATACCAACAAAAATAATAATGAATTAGTAACAACACCAATAATAATGACTTACCAACATTATTAGTAATTAAATTAGTAGTAACAACAACAATAATTTTAACAACAATAAAAATTAATTAGTAACAGCAATAATAAGTAGTAACAACAACAATAATAGTTAATTAGTAACAACAATAATAATAAATTAGTAACAACACCAATAATAATTAATTAGTAACAAACACAAAAATAATGAATTAGTAACAATAATAATAATTAGTAATAACAACAGTTATGACTTACTAACATTTATAATAATTAGTAATAAAATAGTTACTAACAACAACAATTTATCAGTAAAAACAACAATAATTAGTAACAATAATCATTAATTAGGAACAATTATAATTAATTAGTATCAACAACAATAATAATTAATTAGTAACAAAAACAATAATAATTAGTAACAACAACAATAATGTATTAGTAACAACACCAATAATAATGCCTTACCAACATTATTAATAATTAATTAGTAATAACAATAATAATCACTAAAAACAACAGTAATCATTACTTAGTCACAACAATAATAAATGATTAATAACAACAACAATAATAAGAAATTAATAACAACACTAATAATAATGACTTACTAACATTATTGATAATTAATTAGTAATAGGAACAATAATAATTACTAACAATAATAATTAGTAACAACTACAATAATAATAATTAGTAACAACTGCTATAATAATGAATTAGTAACAACACAAATGATTAATTAATAACAAAAACAATTATAATGAATTAGTAACAAGACCAATAATAATGACTTACCAACATTATTAATTAGTAATAACAATAATAATTAATTAGCAACAACAACAATAATGACTTACTAACATTATTAATAATTAGTAATAACAACAATAGCTACTAACATCACCAATAATAATTAATTAGTAACAACATCAATAATAATTAACAATAATCATAAATTACTAACAATTATAATTAATAAGTATCAGCAACAATAATAATTAATTAGTAACCACAATAATAATTAGTAACAACAACAATAATAATAACTTACCAACATTATTAATAATTAATTAGTAATAACAACAATAATGATTACTAACAACAACAAAAATAATTATTTACTAATAACAACAATACTAAATGATTAGTAACAAAACAATAATAATGATTAATAACAACAACTATAATAATGAATTAGTAACAAGACCAATAATAATGACTTACTCATATTATTAATAATTAATTAGTACTAACTATACAAATAATCACTAACAACAATAATTAATTAGTAACAATAATAATGAATCAGTAGCAACACCATAATAATGACTTACCAACATTGTTAATTATTAATTAGTAATAATAACAAGAGTTTTTAACAACAATAATTACTTAGAAACAGCAATAATAATTAGTAACAACAACAATAATAATTAGTAACAACAATAACAGTAGTCAATTAGTAACAACAATAATAATAGATTAGTAAACACAAATAACAATTAATTAGTAACACAAAACTAATAAATTAGTAACAGTCACAATAATAATTAATTAGTAACAACAACAATAACATTTCATTAGTAACAATAATAATTACTCATAACAACAATAATGACTTACTAACATTATTAATAATTAGTAATAACAAAATAATAATTACTAACAACAATAATAACCTATTAGTAACAACAACAATAATAAATGATCAGTAACAACAACCATAATGATGATTAATAACAACAATAATAATGAATTAATAAACATGCATTAATAATGACTTACTAACATTATTGATAATTAATTAGTAATAGCAAAAATAATTACTACCAATAACAATAATAATTAAGTAGTAACAATAACACTAAGATATTAACAACAATAATAATTAATTTGTAACAACAAAATCAACAATAATAATGAATTAATAACAACACAATAATAATTAATTAGTAACAACACCAATAATAATAACTTACTAAAATTATTAATAATTAATTAGTACTAACAAAAATAATAATGAATTAGTAACAACACCAATAAAGACTTACCAACATTATTAATAATTAGTAGTAACAATGACAATAATTTTAACAATAATAAAAATTAATTAGTAACAGCAATAATAAGTAATAACTAATAATTAGTAACAACAACAATAATAGTGAATTAGTAACAACAATAATAATAAATTAGTAACAACACCAATAATAATTAATTAGTAACAAACACAAAAATAATGAATTAGAAACAATAACAATAATTAGTAACAACAGTAATGACTTATTAACATTAATAATAATTAGTAATAAAATAGTTACTAACAACAAGGATAATTTAACAATAATCATTAATTAGTAACAATTATAATTAATTAGTTTTAACAACAACAATAATTAATTAGTAACTAAAACAATAATTAATTAGTAACTACTACAATAATGAATTAGTAACAACACCAATAATAATGACTTACCAACATTATTAATAATTAATTAGTAATAACAATAATAATTTCTAAAAACAACATTAATCATTATTTAGTAACAACAATAATAAATGGTTAATAACAACAATAATAAGGAATTAATAACAACACTAATAATTACTACCTAACAATATTGATAATTAATTAGTAATAGCAATAATAATAATTACTAACAGTAACAATAATAATTAGTAACAACAAAAAAATTAATGAATTAGTAACAACATTAAGATTTAATCAATAACAACAACAATTATAATGAATTAGTAACAAGACGAATAATAATGACTTCATAACATTATTAATAATTAGTAATAACAATAATAATTAATTAGTAACAACAACAATAATGACTTACTAACATTCTTAATAATTAGTAATAACAACAATAACTACTAACATCACAAATAATAATTAATTAGTAATAACATCAATAATAATTATTATCAATAATCATTAATTACTAACAATTATAATTAATAATTATCAACAACAATAATTAATTATTAACCACAACAATAATAATTAGTAACAAAAACAATAATAATGACTTACCAACATTATTAAGAATTATTTAGTAATAACAACAATAATGATTACTAACAACAACAAAAATAATTATTTACTAATAACAACAATAACAAATGATTAGTAACAAAACAATAATAATGAATAATAACAACAACTGTAATAATGAATTAGTAACAACACCAATAATAATGACTTACTCATATTAATAATTTATTAGTAATAACTACACAAATACTTACTAACAACAATAATAACTAATTAATAACAATAATTTATTAGTAACAACAATAATAATTAATTAGTAACAACAACAATAATAATGAATCAGTAACATCAATAATAATACCAACATTATTAAAAATTAATTAGTAAAAACAACAACTATAGTTTTAACAACAATAATAATTAATTAGTAACAGCAATAATAATTAGTAACAACAACAATAATTAATTAGTAGCAACAACAACAATAGTGAATTATTAACAACAATAATAATGTATTAGTAAACATACCAATAATAATTAATTAGTAACACAAAAATAATGAATTAGTAACAATAATAATTAATTAGTAACAACAACAATATTATTTAATTAGTAACAACAATAATAATTAGTGATAACAACAATAATGACTTACTAACATTATTAATAATTAGTAATAGTAAAATAATAATTACTAACAACAACAATAAATATTTATTAGTAACAACAACAATTATAATTAGTAACAATAATCATTAATTAGTAACAATTATAATTAATTAGTATGAACAACAATAATAAATCATTAGTAACAACAACCATAATGATGATTAATAACAACAACAATAATAATAAATTAATAAACACACCAATAATAATGACTTACTAACATTATTGATAATTAATTAGTAATAGCAAAAATAATTACTAACAATAACAATAATAATTAAGTAGTAACAACAAAAATAATAATAAAATAGTAACAACAATAATGATTACTTTGTAACAGCAAAAACAATAATAATGAATTACTAACTACACAATAATAATTAATTAGTAACAACAACAATAATAATTAATTAGTAACAACAACAATAATAATGAATCAATAACAACACCAATAATAATGACTTACTAAAATTAATAATAATTAATTAGTAACAACAATAATAATGAATTAGTAACAACACCAATAATAATGACTTACCAACATTATTAATAATTAATTAGTAATAACAATGACAATAATTTTTAACAATATAAATTAATTAGTAACTGCAATAATAATTAGTAACAGCAACAATAATTTAGTAACAACAACAATAATAGTGAATTAGTAACAACAACAATAATAATGAATTAATAACCACACCAATAATTAATTAGTAACAAACATAAAAATAATGAATTAGTAACAATAACAATAATACTTAATTAGTAACAACAACAGTAACAATTTTATTGTAACAACAATAATAATTAATTAGTGACAACAACAATAATGACTTACTAACATTAATAATAATTTGTAATACAATAATAATTACTAACAACAATAATTTATCAGTAACAACAACAATAATCATTAATTAGTAACAATTGTAATTAATTAATAACAAATACAATAATAATTAGTAACAACAACAATAATGAATTAGTAAGAACACCAATAATAATGATTTACCAAGAGTATTAATAATTAATTAGTAATAACCACTATAATATTGAATAAAAACAACAGTAATCATTATTTAGTAACAACAACAATAATAAATGATTAGTATCAACAACAATAATAATAATGAATAATGACCATAAAAATAATGAATTAATAACAACACCAATAATAATGGCTTACTAAAATTATTGATAATTAATTAG
This sequence comes from Epiperipatus broadwayi, assembly GCA_028023455.1. NCBI lineage: Eukaryota > Metazoa > Onychophora > Udeonychophora > Euonychophora > Peripatidae > Epiperipatus > Epiperipatus broadwayi. Next base: position 27,852 of record JAQFVV010014666.1, read on the forward strand.
TAATAGCAACAATAATAATTACTAACAATAATAATTATTAACAACAACCATTATAATGAATTAGTTACAACAGCAATATTAATAACTTACCGACATTATTAATAATTAGTAATAACAATAATAATTAATTAGTAACAATAATAATAATGACTTACTAACATTATTAATAATTAGTAATAACAAAATAATAAATACTATCAACAATAATAATTTATTAGTAACAGCAACAATAATAATTAGTAAAAATAATCATTAATTAGCTTCAATTATAATTAATTAGTATCAACAACAATAATAAATGATTAGTAAGAACAACCATAATGATGATCAATAACAACAATAATAATAAATTAATAAGCACACTAATAATAATGGCTTACTAACATTATTGATAATTAATTAGTAATAGCAAAAATAATTGCTAACAATAATAATTAAGTTGTAACAAGAACAATAATAATAAAATAGTAACAACAATAATAATTAATTTGTAGCAACAAAAACAACAATAATAATGAATTAATAACAACACAATAATAATTAATTAGTAACAACAATAATAATTAATTAGTAACAACAATAATAATGAGTTAGTAACCACACCAATAATAATGCCTTACTAATATTATGTATCATTAATTAGTAATAACAGCAATAAAACAACAACAATAATAATTTCTAACAACAACAATAAATTAGTAACAGCAATAATAATTAGTAACAATAATAATTGCATATTAACAACAACAATAATAATTAATTAGTAACAGCAACAATAATAATGACTTACTAACATTATTAATAATTCATTAGTAAAAACAACAACAATAACTTTAACAACAATAATTAATTAGTAACAGCAATAATTAATTAGTAAAAGCAGCAATACTAATTAGTAACAATAATCACTAATTACTAACAATTATAATTAATAAGTATCAACAACAATAATAATTAATTAGTAACCACAACAATAATAATTAGTAAAAACAACAATAATGACTTACAAACATTATTAATATTTATTTAGTAAAAACTACAATGATTACTAACAACAACAAAAACAATTATTTACTAACAACAACATAATATATGACTAGTAACAAAAAATAATAATGATTAATAACAACAACAATAATAAGAAATTAGTAACAACACCAATAATAATGATTTACTAATATTATTAATAATTAAACAGTAATAACTGCAAAAATAACTAACAACAACAATAAAAATGAATTAGTAACAACAACAATAATAATGAATTAGTAATGACAATAATAATGAATTACTAAGAAACACAAAAATAATAAATTAGTAACAATAATAATTAATTAGTAACAACAACAATTATAATTAATTAATAACAACAATAATAATGACTTACTAACATTAGTAACAATTAGCAATAACAATAATAACTACTAACAACACCAATAATAATTAATTAGTAACAACAGCAATAATAATTAGTAACTATAATCATTAATTACTAACAATTATAATTAATGAGTATCAGCAACAATAATCATTAATTAGTAACCACAACAATAATAATTAGTAACAACAATAATAATAACTTACCAACATTATGAATAACTAATTAGTAATAACAACAATAATGATTACTAACACAATAATAATTAATTAGTAACAACAGCAATTTATTAGAAACAACAATCATAATTAATTAGTAACAACAACAATAATAATTAATTAGTAACAATACCAATAATAATTAATTATTAACAACAGCAATAATAATTAATTTGTAACAAGAACAATAAGAATGAATTAGTAACATTACTTATAATACAGACCACAAACATTAATGATGAAATAATAATAACAACAATAATAATTACTAAGTACATCACCAATAATTAATTAATAACAACAGCAATAATGTATTAGTAACAACAATAATTAATTAGTAACAATAACAATAATAAATTAGTAATACCAATAATAATGACTTACCAACATTATTAATAATTAATTAGTAATAACAACAATAATTTTTAACAACAATAATAATTAATTATTAACAGCAATAATAATTGGTAAAAACTACAATAATTAGTAACAAGAACAATAATAGTGAATTAGTAACAACACCAATAATAATTAATTAATAACAACAATAATAATGAATTAGTGGCAACAACAATAATTAATTAGTAGCAACAACAGTTTCAATGAATTAGTAACAACAATAATAATAAAATAGTAACAACAATAATGAATTAGTAGCAACATAAATAATAATTAGTAAAAACAACAATAATAAGGACTTACTGACATTATTAATAATTAGCAATAACAACAAAAATAACTACTAACAACACCAATAATAATTAATTAGTAACAACAGAAATAATAATTA
>JAQFVV010014667.1:0-30206 GCA_028023455.1 Epiperipatus broadwayi
CAAATCTAAAATTAAACCAGACCAGAATAAAAATAATATTAAAACACAACCTAAGGTTTCACTGCTACAAGCAGACTTCTCAAGTGTAAAGAAATAATAAAAAAAACACATTAAAAACTACCCACAAATCCATTCACTTCCCATCCACCCTTAATATTAAAAGAACTCTTAAATAAGTTAATTGCTTCAGAATCATAAATTTTCAATAATAAAGACTCTTTAATTCTTCTTTTGATTTCATTTCTCTCAAAGAAGACAACCTTAGCTTCATCAAAATCAATAGTGAGGCCTGTATCTTTTTCATGGACATACAAAGCAGAACTAAGATATCTATTTTTAACTCTACTTTTATGAACCTTTACTCTTTCATTTAAACTCAAACTACTCTGACCTATGTAAACCTTCTTACAAAATAAACAAGGAATAAAATATACCACACCAGGAATAGTCTTTTTATCAAAAACTTCCTTTGTATTATTCAATAAATTATTCAATGTAACACCCCTTTTCCAAGCAATTTTCTTATTTCCAAACAATTTACTATTTCTACACACAATTTTATAAGAAGACAATTTAAATGGCAAAGAAATAAAATCATATTTTTCTTTAACCTTTACATCCTTACAAATATTACTATTAAATAAAATACTTTTAACAAATTTATCAGAGTATCCAACACTTAAATAATCTTTATAAAATTGATATTTCTGAAACAAAGCTACCCCCCTAGAATTTTGTTTCAGAAATATCAATTTTATAAAGATTATTTAAGTGTTGGATACTCTGATAAATTTGTTAAAAGTATTTTATTTAATAGTAATATTTGTAAGGATGTAAAGGTTAAAGAAAAATATGATTTTATTTCTTTGCCATTTAAATTGTCTTCTTATAAAATTGTGTGTAGAAATAGTAAATTGTTTGGAAATAAGAAAATTGCTTGGAAAAGGGGTGTTACATTGAATAATTTATTGAATAATACAAAGGAAGTTTTTGATAGAAAGACTATTCCTGGTGTGGTATATTTTATTCCTTGTTTATTTTGTAAGAAGGTTTACATAGGTCAGAGTAGTTTGAGTTTAAATGAAAGAGTAAAGGTTCATAAAAGTAGAGTTAAAAATAGATATCTTAGTTCTGCTTTGTATGTCCATGAAAAAGATACAGGCCACACTATTGATTTTGATGAAGCTAAGGTTGTCTTCTTTGAGAGAAATGAAATCAAAAGAAGAATTAAAGAGTCTTTATTATTGAAAATTTATGATTCTGAAGCAATTAACTTATTTAAGAGTTCTTTTAATATTAAGGGTGGATGGGAAGTGAATGGATTTGTGGATAGTTTTTAATAGTATATATAAGTTGTGTTTTTTTATTATTTCTTTACACTTGAGAAGTCTGCTTGTAGCAGTGAAACCTTAGGTTGTGTTTTAATATTATTTTTATTCTGGTCTGGTTTAATTTTAGATTTGGGGTAGTTTTGATTTTATATTGACTAGTTTAGCTTTATGCTTGTAATGTTTAAATACACATTATTTATAAAGAAAGTGTTCAGTACTTTCCAACATTGACATATATTTAACAGATACTTTTTTATAAGTATATTGAGGGGGGGGGGTTGATTCTACGTCTTTATCTTTGGCTAAATTCCATTGTTCTTTTTATATAAAGACAAAAAACAAAAAAAAAAAAACATTGACTACAATTTTATTTTATTTTTAGATTTTCAATAACATATATTTATCATGCAGACATTACATTTTATTCTTTTATTAATTGTGCCAGAGCAAATTTACTGTTAAATATATAACTATTATTATAGATATTGTATATACTCCTGAGTAAAAGTTTTATTTTTCTCACACTTAATTCTGAAATCATATATAATCGAATCTAAGATCTTTATCTTCTAAGCTTAGCTAAGAATAACTAGATATCAATTTATCAATAACTATTAGATAGTTAACTGCATTTTGAATGTTTTAAAGCTCTGGAATAAAACCCTAGTTTACTCATATGATAGGTATATAAATTATTGTCTTTATAAGATACTTTCATTAAATAGATTGCAAGATACACAAAGCCTTTTGTTATACACTTTAAAAAATTAATGATCATGTTCTAAACCAGAAGAAAAAAATGAAATGAAGAATACTATCAAAAGACATTTAAAAATTATAATCCGAAACAACTCTTAAGCTTCAAATTTTATAACTATCAAATTTGGAACAAAGGCAGAAAGTTATTTAACTAGAAAATGTAGGCTAGAAAATAGAAATTGCAGATACTTTGAACAGGATGTTTTAATAAGAGTAATAAATTAATATGAAAATGTTCATGCAGTAGTTACTGACACCTGGTAAACACAGAATTTCTGTATAGGGTGAAGTGTGATTAAACATAAAATACATTTTTAGGCAGAGTACTTATCTAACCTAACTAGTTATCCAATTGGTAAATGATATCCAGATTTTTTTATCAAAATTATAAATCAAAGATGAGCTATAAAACCTCCCTGCTGAGAACTGTTGAGATTTGAAAATGTTTTTCTGAAGAAGAATGCCTTTAGTTGTTCTATTTATAAAGTTTTATCTTTTTGTTTTATTAAATACAGGAATTACCCAAATGAAATATTTGCCTGAAGGTTAGTGGTGGATAGTATATTAGATGTAACAATACATAAAATGGTGAATGTCTAGAAAATTATTTAAAATTTTCAAACACAGCAACTGTTAGTAATAACACACATTACTAAATACCACTTGGAACATTGTGTATCTAATAAGCTGTTGATTATTTGTGTGTTATTACTAACAGTTGTTTATATTTGATTTGTTTAACGGAATTAAGATATTTGGTGCCATATTGAATCTTTGAAAAAAATGATTTGAGACCAATTTTCACAACTCAGTTTTTTATAATGTTAAAACAAAAAGATTTACATTGATGGAAGCTAGAAAAACTAGAAGAAACAAATAAGACTAAGAAAAGTGATGATTATCATTTAAAGAGAATGGAAGAACAAAAAAATTTCACTATCTGGAAAAAATATTACTTTACTGTTTGTTCATAATTTCTAATTTATCATTAACTAAGTTTAAAATTACATTTTTATTAGTAATTTGTTTGTATTCCTTATAAAATTCTCATTCAAACCATATATAATACTTAGTAGCTGAGACAATCCATTTAGCTTCAGAACTTACAAAAGTAGAATCATAAGAATTTTTAATTTTTCTCGCACCTCAGAAGTTGAAATATTTCAAGGCATCTGTAAGAAAAATGTTCTTCCTAATAAATGATAAAAAGAAATTAAAATTCTATCAGAATGTAAAAATAATGGAGGGGGGGGGATATTACTTACATTGTAAATACAATAAAAAAGTCATTTGTCATATCATTTGAAATTCTAACTAAGATCATCATGGTATGCATCTATGTAAATTATAAAACTTCTGTATATGTATGCATCATGCAACTTCTGCTAAAAGTTATGAAAACTTGATAGCTTAATAAACAAGATGCACTACAGATTTTAGTTCTAAATTTCCCGTTATTTGCTCAAAACTATTTTAATTTTAGACATTTGATAAAACATCCCTATTAATAACATCAATATACAGAATAATCATTGCCAATACTGAAAACAAATTTAGAAATTTAGAATAAGAAAAAAATTCTTCTTTCAAGAGGCAGTCAAAGATTTTTAGCCAAGAAAATATGTAGGCATATAATTTCATTTACTACTATATATATATATTACTAAAACGTTTCTAATGCATATATTTGTAAAAAAAATTGTTTATATTCTACCTCTTTCAAGATGTCTCCCAGATAAGGATACCTGTTTATATTATTTAATATAAATATGCAAAATATATTATTTCGTAATATTCATTATTATTCATAAAATATAAATCATTCCATATATTGTTTACCAATTGGCAAAAGTAATCAGAAAAAAGCTGTCACAAAATTCTAATAGAAAAGGTAATCAGGCAGTCATATGCCTCTCAAATGTAAAATGAAGTTAATAAAAACCAAGTTAGTAAAGAAAAACCTAATGAAAACAAGTTAGTAAAACTAAAACTAATGAAAACCAAATTAGTAAAGCAAAAACTAATAAAAACCAAATTAGTAAAAACGAAACTAATAAAAATAGAATAAAAAAAAAACTACTGAATTATCAAAAAACAAATTGTCAGAAAGGAATAAATTGTAAATAGTCTTGGATCAGGGTGTTAACAATTCATCCATTATGATGGTAGCTAAAACCAAACAACAAAAAAAAAAGCACAATAATAAAAACAATATCTTTCTTTATCTGTGTTATCTGTCAGTGTACAAAATTAGTTTATTAGGTTGAATTCACCTGAAATATAAAATCAAAAGTTTATTAAGAGTTGAATTGATAGCTTACAAGTAATATTCCACGTAAAAAGTTATTGATCATGTTGCAAAACCATAAACAGAAAAATAAAATGCAAATATAACTTACCCATTAGAACTATTCAAGTCTATCCCTCTTCTGAGCATAAGTAGAGGCATTAACATTTAGAGTCCTTAGGATTACACATTAATTATCATCCTAGCAAGTCCATTTGTGATAAAGCTGCGAGTGATGAAACTTACAATAGGATTAGAATCACTTGTCACATTCTGAGTGTGATAAAGAGGGAAACATCCTCTTTGAGAGCTATCACAAATAAGTACCAATCCACATTCCAAACAGCCAAAGTGAGTTTCATGTCTTTGTTTTTTTAGACATACAACACAACACTTAGGCCTAGGAATGCTATAACAACAAAGATCTATGTGTGTATGTTTTCCATGTGATTGTTGTGTCAGATGTGGAAATAAATGCATTTTGAGGGAATATTTTAACTTTGAAGAAAATCCATCAATTAACACATGGAACAAGCTTTTACAAAATTGTAAATGAGTTATGACAGCAAAATGTTTAGATGCCATATAAATGGAATATAAAATGTATGTATTAGAAATTGCTGTGTCAAAACAGTGCCAGAATGGTCACCAGGGCCATCACAAAGATTTCTTGACCCAACAATATTGCTTCCACTTTTGATTGGCCAAATCAACACCACCCATACTTGTTATACATTTTTATTGTAGGTGGATATGGAATTGTTTGTTGTGATGCATTTTTTATTTTGTGAATAACAACATCATTTCCAGAAGGGGCATAAGCATTTGTAATCATAGCTATTGGCTTTTGTCCATCCATACTAAAAATTGAAGGCCATTGTCTTTATCAATGACAAAATGAGTGTCTCCACTTTTAATTTTTTTTTTGTGCATTTCATTGCTGCTATTTTGAATACCTTTTTGTTTTGTATTTATTGTCCCACAGAGATATAATTTATTTTCATACAGTTCCTTCGCTAGCTCTACACTTGAGAAAAAATCTGTCACAGAAAGTAATGTGATGCTGTTTTGCAAGATGTGGCAAAACTATTGACTTCACAGCACAAGTACCAAGGAATAGATGAGCATCTGAATTTGATTTTTTGCCAGCATACATTTCCATGTGATAAATGTAACCATTGTGGCTATTGGACACATACACCACTTGAAACCTCTCTTTACTGGTTTTAAAGGATCATATTGCTTCATGGTACTACAGCTTGTAAATTCTGTGATTGCCTCATCAGCTGCAATCTCTCTGTGCAGCTGATATGCAGCCTTGATATTAACATTGCATTTCTCTATAAATGGTCTAATTTTATAAATACAGTCAAAAATTTCACTTTCCTTACTTGGCATTGTTTTGTTATCATTAAAATGTAAACACATTAAAATATCGCTAAATCTTTATAAGGCATTATATTTGCAAAATATGGTTGCCTCAAACTGGGATCAGAATGCCAAATATTCATCAATAAGATGACATGGGCCTTACATGAAATTCCTAATGCCATCCCAAAAAAGGTGGATAAGTCTCAATCTGTTACATTTTCCCAATTACACTTACATTTTTCTTTAGTTGCATATTTATATGTTTCCTGAATAATTTTTACACACATTTTCTTATTTAATAATAAATAAAAAAAATCTAAAATAGAATACTCTCCTGTAGTAAAGAACTTCAAACCCGGACTGTTAGTAAAAATTTTTACATTTAACTATGGTGCCATTACATTCAGCACATTATTGCTACTGGATGAAGGGCCTGGCCTACCACTAACTTTTATAAGTACATTTTTGTTTTTCTTTGCCTTTTGGTTAGTAATAGGGTTTCTTCTTCTTCCAATGTCAAACTAGATTTTTCTAAATTGCTGATCATAATGCTATCCTCAGAATCAAATGGATCAGAAATTGCAAACTCATTGGAGCTTATTGAATCTCTTGTTTCTGAACACATTGTTGCAGTGCCTTTTAAGTGCACAATATTTTCTCTTTCCAAATCTAATAAACTAGGTTAAAAAAGAGATAATAAATGACCTTATTCATAAAAAATGAATAAGAAATTCACTTTCTGTCAGAGAAAAAAATGCTGCATACCTATTGCAAGAGGCAAAACATGCAGAGAATTATGATATAGCTGCATGCATAGTTCACTCAGTTTTTCCGCAATTTTAAAACATTGACAAAGAAATTATAATTTCAAAATGAGAGCAAGTTGCTCTAATTTTTTTAAATACATTTTCTGTTAGAGAAAAAAATGGTGCATACCTACTGAAAGAGGAAAAAACCCAGAGAATGATGGTAAAGACGCATGCATAGAACACTCAGTTTATAAAGTTTAAAATTTTTTAGACATTCAATATTCAATGGTAGGTGATAGAAATAATTCAGCATTTTATCAAACAAATGAGATGCTTCATAGCTCTAAGAAGTTTTTTACAGTCTCTGAATAATGTGATTCGAAAGTCAATGATTATGGATCAAAAAATTCAAAATATGTCTCTTTGAGTATCACATAACTACCCCAATGAGTAATCAACTTGATATTTCTTTATTTAGTAAGTGACTATTTCTTAGGCAATTATAACTATTTTTTTAAAAAATAATTAAATGCCATAATAGGAATTTGTAAGAAGTTCGAGTACCGGAAATGATCATCTAGACTGTTAATTTGTCACATGATCACTGCAGTAATTTACATTGGGCAACTTAGCTATTTAACAAAATATAAAGGGATATCTATAGAGATTTCGTTTCAGAAGAGAAATTTTTTATTGGATTTATTAAGTACTTCAATTTAGCCTTAGACTTAACAGTTGTTAATAGGCTGATTTGTATTCGATTTGTTATTAAAATTTTTAATATTTTATTTGTATTAGTTATTTGTTAATGCATATTTTTATTCGATATTTTTATGAGATTCTTTATCATGTCAAGTGAGGGCGTCCTACATCTTTAAAAAATCGTATATCACGTGAGCACTGACGTAACTGAAGACAGTAAAATTATTAAAAACTTCTATTTTTATTTGCGTCAGTGGAATTTATAAATACAACTGTTTTAAAAATTATTTATCAATGATTTTTTTTTTTTATGTTGTTTATTTTATTGTCAGCTTGCTTTGGATTAAATTATTGTTTATGTTTAAACAAGAGCACTTCGAACTTTTCCCTCGGGCATTGAAAGAGATTGTGGATTACTAGCATTTAATTAATTCACTGAACCTTCAGCTAAACCTTTCAAAGAACTCTTTAACATTGTATTTTCCCCATTTCTAAAAGTATACACGCTTTTAATAAATTTATTTTAAAATTAGCTATTAAATTTTGAAATATAAAATATTGTGTATTAATTTAATTGTATATACACGTATATTTGAAAGTTCTGGCGTATAGTGCCAAACTTTATTGCCCGGAAAAGTGAAAGAACTGAGCATAAGACCGGAGTTTACTATTCTATCACGGCATAAAATTATATAGGGGTCAAATAGAATTAAAAGCATTGATTATATATATAAGAAAACTTTTTTTTTCCATGTTGATGATCAGTAATCATCCCGTTTTACTTAGAAAAATAATCTCTGGAAAACATTGGAAAAATGCAAATCTCTTCAAGTGGTCTTGCTTTTTAATAAAACTACTCAATAGACCAATGTTATTGCAATTTTTTATTGGACTATTTCCACCATCTAAAACAAATTCAAATTTTAAACCTTTCAAATACATTCGAATGTTAGTCGCAGCGCACAGATTTAATATATAACAAAACATTTTGAAGGGTGATAGTGTTAAGATGTAAAATGGACCAGAAATTTATCCTATCGACTATGTTAAGTCAGTTGTGTTAAATGTGAATAATTATATTAACATAAACTCGTAAAATACATTCGTGATATTTATTCACCTAAAACAAACAAATGTGTATTTACAATATAAACTGATATACCTCTGCCTGCTCCCATTGGCAAGGTATAGTTTCTAATTGCTGGGCAACTATGGAAGGCAGGGACTTAGATGCCCTTATAAGTTTATCTATCACTTCTAGCTGTACTGTGACAACCTGCCTTGCATGTAGATATATTGACATTTTTGGTTATTTGGTGGCAGCTTGTCTTGTATCTGATTTAGATTCCAGCAGCCTCCAATTCAGAATGTGGACTTGCCTCACTCTGTTAATCACATAGTGAACAACCAGTGAATTGCTTTTCAGTTTTGACCGTTATTGTCTCCAGCATACTGCCAATCTTGATATTGGATGTGTTATCTATTTTTATATCCATTGTTTTATGGTGATGAATGCTTAATCCAATCAAGATAAGATGGAATTTGGACTAGTCCATTAATTGAATGCAAATGAGATAAAATATCTGAATATTGATTTTGACTGTTGCCTTTAATAGTATAGTTTATTAGATTAGAGCTTACTCAAAAGTGAAGAAATCTTGAGAATTCTCATACAAATTTCTGCTGATTGTTGTCTTTACCAAAGCAGCCTAATTGGGTAGAGCATCCCCTTAAATTTAATATTCACAAACCTAAATGTCCCTTGGCTATATTCCATGCTAGTGCTGTCATGATCAGACCAAAGATATCTGAAGAAGATAAGAGAATAATATCATTGAAAATATGTTATATACTAATGAGTGCTATTACTAACACTTGAATGTATTTGAATAGTTTAAATAAAGTTTGATTTTTTTTTAGACACATGACAATTAATACTAGATGATGAAAATAGTTCAATATATAACTACAATTATAATACTATAATCACAAACACTTAGTCTAATGCTATTTTATAAATATAAATATTCAGATAATGTACCACTAATTCAAATTATTGGATTTACATCTCAACACCCTCTGATTTCACATAAATATCAATATAATTGTCTTATTTTTGAACATTTGATACCTACTCTATATTTGAGATATTAAATTAATTCTTTTCATGATATGAACCTTAATTAAGTTAAAGATAAAATTTATCAAATATCTCAAAAATGGTTACATTTCTAAACTTAAATTTAACTTAAATAAAATGAGAGTCAATTTTCAGCTTAATCCCATTCATAAAAAATTGAGTAATCAGTAATTTTCAAGTGATAGGGTATTTAAACTTATCCCCCAGATCAGTTCTGCATTTATCAGCTCCATTTTACTATTTAAGTTAAATGCCTGAAAAATCCAAACAGCTTAGACTTTGAAACCCAGCCAACTTGCTTGAACAGTCATGTAGCCTTGACTTCAGGAAAATCACTATATATTTTGAGTATGCCCAATTTTTTATTAATCGTAGACACCTATACTTCTTTGCTAGGAAAGTTAGTGATAACATATATAGTTTTTTTTTTTTTACCAATACATGATAAAACAATAACATCACTTCAGTACCATTCACAGTAAAGGTAAATAACAAGTGGCTATTAGATAATAATGAATTTAAGCCATGATCTCTTAACTAATTTCAGGCTTTTATTTTCACCAGTGAGACATAGAATGTAATGCACTTTATGTATTTTGCAATCTTTTTTAATTCAATTTTACATTTCAAGTTAAAAGCTTGAAAATTCAAAACACCATAAGATTTGAACCCAAAATGATTTCAGTAAAAATTATATAATTTAATTCTATAGACACACAACAAAAACAAATACTTTATTAACTCATAATTCACTATATAGAACACAAAGGATGCAGTAATTGTCTCTATGCTGTTTGGTTTAAAATCATCTGCTTAATTTTTTCTCATAGCTTGTCTGATTTTTTTCATTTACAAATGATATATATAATATTTAAGTACAAGTATATTGTCTATACTGAACTTAATGCAATTTAGAAAGGATTTGAACTCAGACTTTCAACTATTCACTCCATCTTATACAACTGATGCACAAGACCACATACATGTGAAAAAGGTAAATAATCTCCAATATACATATTTTGTGCTGAACCAGCATTCATGAGTTGGTCCATTAAAGTATGGAAATTTGCTATCTTAATATAAACTGAGCATTAATTATATATATATATATATATGTATAGGAGATGAACTAGACCAACTGATGAGTGCTAGTTCAGCACAAGATACATGTATTGAAGATCATTTATCTTTTGCATATGTATCTGAGTTCAAATTCTTTCTAAATTAAATAATATATAATGTCTGTATTAACATAAAAGCACAAAAAATATTTTAAAAATGCATTATTTTTCTCTTTTAGCTTTCACAAAATCATGAGATGTCATTGAAAAATTGTATCAAAATCAATATATTCATGAAATTATTACCCATATTCATGCATCAATGTCAATCTATTTATCAGATCTGAACAAATATGATAAAATAGGAATTAGTTGCACATTTATTTAAATGATTTTGTCAGAATCTGATTCGTGAATTTTTAAACATGATCGCCCATGCTTTTTTGTGTGTGAAAATTAACATATATTTATATTTTAACCCTTAAGTGCATTCTTAATGCATTTATGGAAATGAGAATGTTAATTTAAATTTCTTTAATATTTTTTTTATTTTCAAATTTTTAACTTTACAGGAAGTAACTAAAGCTTCCAGTGAGTTATCTTATTGGAAGTTTCAGTTACTTTCTGTTCAGTTACATATAATCTCAGTTATTTACTTATTGTTTTTAAACAATATTTATTTTATTTTATATTATACAGCGCAAACAGTATTGGAATAAATTGAGAGACTGCAAACCTCTCACGCTCATTAGAGTTAGGAATGAAGAAAATGTATAATTTAATATTGTTGATAGAAATACTGTAGAGACTATTAAACCCCTTATAAAATAAAAAAATGTGAAATCTTCAACAATTTTATATGTCAAATGCATTGACCGGGAAGCAAACTGGGCCAGCTGCTTGGAAGGCAGCTATGCTAACCGCTAGGCCACCAACACTTGAAATCCTCAACAATTTCATGCTAAAATTTGTTTGCAGTCTCTCAAAAAATGTGGTATCATTGGAGAATACATATATATGGAAAGTTTTAACATAAATTAAGAAATGGATGAAAAATTGAGTTACACTGTTTTTCAAGCAGACACATTGATGAGCAAACAGACAAAATAGATTAAGTAAAATAAAACTATCCAAAAAAACATATATATCTTTTGCTTCATATCAATGATAGATAGTTGCAATTTTATTAGACATATTTATTTCAAATGACAATCCTCATGCATGTCTCAATGATAAGAAGTTAGTCAAATATTATTATTGGTAATGTATCCTGCACAGTTGGTAGAACATCTGACATGAGATAGAGGGGTTCCAGAATTGATTCTGGTGCTCACAGGTCTGATGCTGGAACTTCTTATGAACTCCTGAGCAATAAAACCAAATACCTTTTTTTATTAGTAATACATTATAGATCATCTTTTAATATTATATAAGAAAAAAGAAAACCATAACATCTGCTCATACCTAAATAATTTTTAATTTGATTGAAATTAAAAAAATATTATAAAAAATGATCAAATGGTTTATCACTTGTGGTGTTGGGTGACATCAGAGCACTAGAGGAAACAGTTCAGATTTTCTAGAAATGTTTTATGTTGAGAAACCCATTCTAGCATTCAACGACACTATACAGAACACGATAAAAGAAATTTTAAGCAACAATTGAAACATGTCTTTGCAATTTATCATATTGTAACAAATATTTTATCTTTGTAATTTAATTGCAATTTCAATTGCTTGAATATCACATGACTTTCTTAGTGATAGTTTAAATGCATTTTCTTTCCTTTCTTTTTTTAAATAGGGGGGAAAGCTCAAAAGAAGAGTTTGGTACAGTTGAAACTGCCAGCTATTTTTAAAAGTGTAGAATAATATAATGATATATTTGCATTGCGTGAAGTGCAGAGAAGAATGAAGAAAGCTGATGTAAGTCAAAAATATCAGTGATGTTTGGATATTTAGAATAATAAAATACTCACTTTCATTATGGAGAGGTTGTAGAAGATTAGTGGAAAGACTATTAGACAGTTAAAACTCATCTATTTTTGTACATATAAAATAATAAATATTGCATATACATTGTGTGAAGTGCATAGTTCAGTATCTTACTATTGTCAGTTTACATTTTTGTTGTTGTAGTTATTGATACACCCATGACTTCAAATCAAGTAGCATAACTTTGTATAGCAATTATAGATCACAAATGCCAGTGAATCTTAAGACATTTATTTTATAAACTTTATACTTTTTGCTTATGCATAGTGTTAGACTTTTATGCGAATAGCGACATTCCTTTAAAACACCAGAACAATCAGTTCAGTGGTAGAGGGTTTGCCACAGTTTTAAAAATTATTGCATTGTTTACCAGTAGGTGACCAATTGAATAAAATAAGTTTGATTACTTGAATAAATACTAGCACGTTTTGCCCATCTCTTAAATTAATTCTCAAAGACTTCTGGTTGACCATAAAATAATCAAAAAGTTTTTCATTGACATTATTTTAACAGATATGGTAGTGGAAGGATAAGTTTAAGAGCTCAAAGCTTAGTCTACCATTTCTTGGATTTGTATTCAAATACCACATAATCCATTCAACAAAAACTATTTAACTAATTTGCCCTATGTAAATTGATGATGTAGTAGAATTAAGATTTAAGAACTATAAGTCCCTGACAGTATTAAAGTTCAACTTGTCATGTTATCTAATGTCACATTAACGTCAAAATCAACGAACCATTTGATTACTTTTATTCTTTATTTAGATCCGCGCGCACACACAGACAGTTAGTATTTTACGATAATAGATAAATCAATATCAAAATTCATATTATTAAAAAAGTTACGCGGAAAATCAGACAAGCTGTAATTAACTGAAACTCATGTGTATAGTATCGATTTTGTTATTTTACTAATATTAACACAGCTTATACGTATATTTACTATTAGTAAATGAAATCAGCCATTCTTTAGCTGAAATGAAATGAGACAGGCAATAGTCTGTTGGAAAAAAAGGCCGCATGTGATTACTGTCTTAAAAGTCTCACTGAAGCACGATTAATTGACATGAGTAAGGAAAGTCAAACCATCCTGAACTAATCAGAAACCAAAATTATTTCTTTTAAGAAAAACAAGACGGATCATGTTTCTTTACAATAGCTTAATCCGATGACTCATTGTTCATAATGAAAGATTTTTTGTTTTACAACTCAAATCATTTCTAAGCTAATATACTATGATAAGAATCGTTATTTTTTTTTTTTAATACAAAGTTTGTTAACTTTAATAATTTGTTAATCAACTAATTTAAGTTGTGTAGCAATTAAAGGCTTGAGATGATGTGAAATTTACCGAAAACCAAATTAACTGCTATTTATGTTTTTATTTTTAACATTAAAAAAATAAAAACTCAACGGCGATTATTTAATTGATAGATTATTTACATTTTATTGAATTAATATGAAAATGAAGATAATTTATGATTTCTAATCGAGTAATAATTAACACGTACTAGACATTAACTGTAATAATTTTTAATTAAAATGAGAAAAAGTGCAATGAATGATAGATATAATATCAATAATCACAGTTCTAACTGTAAACAGTTTTGATCATCATCTAAACATTTTCTAATGATCAAACTCTAGGAAAATATTTTGCAAAATTTTAAAATTCAAAACTAAAAAAAGCAGATATATATTTTGAAGCAATTAGTTTGAGATGACAATTTATTATGAGATAGAATAATAATAATATCTGCAAAACAATCAAGTATAACTTTAACTTTGCTATAAATATGGAACCTGGTCATAATGAGAATGGGATTATATATATATGCACATAGAATAAATGCAAACACACACACCAGCATATTTATGTAGAAAATTTTAAATATTATTTAAACTTTTCCAAATACCCACAACCGTTAATAATAGCACACAAAAACAATACGTTAGTAAATTACACAATGTTTCGAATGGTATTATTTTCGGCTCTTCTTCAGGTGTAGGTGTTCTGACTGTGACAATGCTATCGTAGGAGTCAAACTTACATACACATTTAGATTTTTGAATGTCGAATTTTAAGGCAATGCTCTAATCAAAAAAACTAATTCATTGTTATTATTAACAATTGTTTGTATTTGAAAAGTTTAAATAAAGTTTAAAACATATTTATTTGTTTTATTATAAAAAATATATATTAGTGTTACTAATGATTAATCACAGAGGCAAAACTCTCTATACAGTAGCGTCACTCAGTGCAAGCCAGAGTAATCAATGGATAGGTTTGTGCATAAAATCCCTATCTAGTGTCTACTCATCCAATATCCCCAGACGAGTTTCTATCTTGTGGCTTTCATTAGTAAGGAACCTTGAATCTGATAGCACTGCAGTAGCCACAAACTAGAAACTCAATTAGAGATAGTGGATGAGTAGGCACTAGAGAGGGATTTTATACACAAACCTTCCTGCATCCATTGATTACTCTGGCTTGCACTGGGTGACGCTACTGCATGGAGAGTTTTGCTTCTGTGAAAAACATCTGGTGTAAGGTTAAAGAATGGTGATCATGTGATTAACGATTGGTAGTGAAAAAAAATGTAAAATAAATAAATAAATCATTCTGATTAATTATTATTATATTAGAAAAAAAAAGTATAAAGTTTATTTGTTTTTATTATTATTTACAATATTCAGTTTTGTTTAATAGAATACTGTGTTGAAACATGAAAGCAAGAAAGAAAATCAGATTAATAGTGCATAAGGTGAGGAAGGGAGAGAAAGAAATATTATAGAACAACTTTTGTAGTGAAAAGTAGCAGAAAAGCTTATCTTCAGAACCATCAATAAAAAATGACATTTTTATTTCTATTTTTATACATGAGTAAAGAGATTTGCTTGTCATGGCTTTATGATTTAGTTATTTATTTTATTAACCATTAAAGAAGGTCCATTTAAGATTATATTAAATTTGTGTTAGAGGTACAAAACCTTAGCTTTTATATGTACATTAAGCAGATGTATTGGTTTATGTGCTGAGAAAATGTAGAAAAATAGATATTTTCCTTATGTGATGACTGTGTTATATGCTAGCCACAATAATATTGATGATAAATACCTTCATCATCAACCATTATCAATCCATTGCAGGATGAAGGTCTCTCCAAGTTCAATCCATCTCATCCTATCTTTAGCTTCTCTTTGCCACATCACCACTACACACTTTCTTATTTCATCCATCCATCTCACATGTGGTTTCTTTCTGGGTCTTTTACAATCTCTTGGAATCCAGTTTAATATAGTAGTAGTATTTTATGTGTTAAGTAGAAGATAAATATAAAATAAATATATAAAAGCAAAATGAGGAGTACAAAAATCATTTCTTTAAAGATAATAAAATTAAGTGGCATAATGTATCATAAAAAGTATTAGAATTATTGATATCAATTTGAAATAGAAATATAAAATTTCTTCTCAAGTTCATAAGTGAAATAGTTAATAAATATCATAGAGTTATACTTAATAAGAAATCATAGAGTATACATTATAAGCAAACACACTCAATGATAGTAATTGGAATGTGTGATAAAAATAGTTTGTGTTGTAGTTTGGGAAATATTTTAAGTTTGTTCTACAAGTGTGTATGAATTTTAATTGTGGGATATTGATTTATTCACTGCTCATATAAATAATTTTCAATATAATCTTTTAATCGTTTATTTTTGCAAAAGGATGTAGAAGTACAAATATTGATAAAGAAAATATAAAAAAAAAAACATTTCAAGATAAATAAAATGCGAATTTAGAATGTTGTTAACAATAGATATTTATTTCATTACAATTAATTTACTTACATAATTAATCATTAATTTAATGGTACTTTTTAATTATCCATATATATTCTGTAAGAAAAATAATATTGTTACTATTTACATGATAATTCTTATTCTCATCTTCATTCATTTATTTTATTTTGGGTTTGATACATATCTGTGAATTCCAGATATTATGCTGCCTTAAAACATAATTTCATCATGGATTCTTTTAGTATTATCAACCTAAAATTTGTCTCATGATCTCTAATTGTGGCGTGCTTATTGTAGGGCTAATGTAATGATAGTAGGAAAAAATTAGCACGAGATTGCACTGACTACACATCGTGATTTGCACCATTTTCATAAATTAGAAATGGCTGAAGTTGGAATGAAATGTAAATAATTTCATTCATTGCATGATTTGGCATTCCTAAATGTAATATTTTGGTAAAATATTTCCCATTATTAGAATACAAAACAAAGATGGTCCTATTATGACCTCATAACTGCATGCAGCTCACAAAAATGATTTGTGTGACCAATCTTCCTACATAAGTGTAAGATTTTTTTAAAAAATATTATGCAGCAACATGTAAATCCATATGACCTCAGTTAAAAAACTTTGTTTATTCCTGGAATAAAGTATTTCCATAATTAATGCCTTTAATGCATAATTTATTGGTGCTACAGTATTCATACTAAGTTGTTGCTCTGTATAGTCTAATAGAGCTCAAGAACCATAGATCATGGCTTGAGTTCTTTTACTTTCCATGCCCAAATCACTTATGAATTCCCAAGAAATAAATCACATTATTTTTTTGCAGTATGTTATTTAGGATAGTGGGAAAGCAGTGATATTTGGAGTTTAAGATCTCTGTATTCTGATACTTAAACTTTTTGTGATCTCTTATTCATTTTATTTTATAATATGATGTTAAAGACAAAAATATTATATGTTATGAAGTTAAGTAGAATTGGCGTATGTTGAAAAAAAGATGCTACATATATATATATTAAGTCTAATATTCTCACAGATAAAAGATGAAGTCATATGTATTATTTCCAGGAGCTTCCATGTAGTAAAAAGCTAATAGCAAAAATAGCAACATTTTAGTACAATAACAAGTACTCTCATCTGAGCTTCTTCTTTCTCAAATCATATGATTTGAGAAAAAATAAGCTCTGAGGAAGATACTTATTACAGTCCTGAAACATCATTATGGTTTGAGAAAGAAGAAGCTCTGATGAAAGTACTTGTTATTGTACTAAAATGTCACTATTTTATGTATTATATTTTTACTATGCAGAAGCTACCAGAAATAATACTATGAATTCATATATATATATATATTGAAACAAGGCTGAGTTCGATCCCTGTTTCAAAAAAGTAAACTTGCCTATATATGCGTCAATATAGCCTGATTAATTAAATTTATTTCTTTTTCATATTTATATTTCCTTTTAGTATATAAATTTATAATTCTAAATAGGGATTTAAAAAAGATAAAATAAACAGAAGAGGGGGGGGGGGTATGTGTGCTCGTTTGTTTTTTTGAAAACGCATGTATATATTTTGCTGGATAGAATAAAAAAAAAGTATAAATGCAGTTATGGAAATATACTTTATTTTTCAAGATGGAAACTTTTCAGTTTCATTTTTGGAAAGGTTAAATGAAAAAAGATAGCAAAAATAACTTGATTGATATCTAAGGAATTTAATTAGTGAGATTTAAGTTTAGATTCAAAAGAATTTCGATGAAAACAAAAGAAGAACAAAATTAGATTCGGAGGTGAGAAAAGTTTTTGTTCAAAAAAAAAATTCAGATTTTTGAGCGGCAGAACTTGCTAAAAAGAATTGATTCTATTGCAGATTTTTGTAAGGAGTGCTGCAAGAGAGATTTGTGAAGAGAAATGGAGGGTAGAATGGTGGACAAGCTGACTTAAAAAAGCGTAAGCATGCCGGGCAGTGCAATCCCGCCCCATGAAGGTCCGAAGTTTGGGAGTAGAAGAAAGCAGAGGGTAGATTGATATACAGAAAGAAGAATCCAGAGATCAATGTGATATATTGATAAAATATGGTCAGGCTGGGGTAGAAGCTTCAATGTGCGGGGTGTCTGAATCCTTCCCCCTGAATGTATTGCAGCTGCCGATATTGGAGAAGGGACGTCAAGCCCGGAGAATTGCCTCAATAAGTAACAATGTTGAATCATCATAAGATGAAGAAAATAAATAAATAAATATACTTCAGCCATGGAATCCGAACTTCAAAAAAGTTTGTTCACCGACAAAGGACCAGAGATTTCTTTTTCACCAGGTGAATTCAATCAATTCCCCGGGGAAATGCAGGTACTTTTTCTCTATTTGCATATATATGTCACTTTTAGTAAGCTTACACCATGAAATTGAGAAAACTGTTAATTGACACAATTGTGAACTTAAAATTTCTTTTCTTTTGCCCGGAGAATTCAAGATTATTTCCTATGGGATTTATTAGTGTATAAATTAATCCATAATTAAATCTTCGGTGCAAAATACATATTAAAGCATATTTGCGTGTGGTGGGGGGGGGGGGTTGACAAAGAGAGAAAAGAGCAAAACAACAAAGGGAAAACTGATATGAATCTTTGATTGAAAAAAAAAAAAAAGGAAAGAGACATTAATTTAACTTATGTAAATAATATTTTTTTTTTTGATAGATACGTAAATATCATTACTAATAAATATGTATAAAGTGAATGGTTTTTTTTTTTAGTTTTTCTTTTTTTAAAATAGAAAAAGAGGGTTAGATCTACTGCCAGTAATTTTTACCACCCGCCCTGAGCAGAGCTAGTCCAGGGCATTTTCATATTGGTATTCCAGCTCTCCCCACATAATTCTTATAGTAATATAGGATTGGTGCTTGAGGTCATAAATTGATGCTCATAAATATGCTGGGCAATAAATGGAATAATTTTCGAAATACTTTTCAAAATAAATATTTTTTAACACATACGCATATGTGTGTATCATTATATACATGCATGCAATCTTACAAATGGTTTTATATATGCGTAATATATATATATATATGGAAAACAGCAAATTCCGTTATAATATATATTACATCAGAGATTAAATATTTTAAATGAAAATAAGTAGTCGTAATATACTTTCAATGTATGTATGCCATAATCATGTTTATTCTGTTAAGAATCTGAGACTCATTATTGGCTAATTTGAATATGGTTAACTCCTTTGTTCATTATATAATCATTTTGTGTGATAAACAGTATATATATATATATAGCTTATGTTTTTGTATGCATGGCACAGGATATTATCAACCACACATTTAATGAATTGAGCACCAAATCAGGCTTAAATTGAATTCATAGACTAGACAAAAAACCAATGAAATCCACTACATTGATTTGAAAATAAAAAGGGAACTGCAACTCATTATATTATAAAATGACCTATCAACTCTTCCAACATCAGAGGATGCATCAATATGAAATCTCAAGTGCCCATATTATGTAAAGTTGCAGGTTTTAAAAACCTTCTTATGTTGCAATAACTTCTTATGCCAATTCGAATTTGACATGGTCAAGATCCTAGAGACTTATATTGCTGATTTAATAAAAGTCAGACTACAGTACTATTGACATTTACAAATGTGTAGAACAATTTAAAAGAAATATTTCAAACAAAGCTGAGAATGCAATGAAAAACAAAAGTTGGATTGTGCTACCATACTTACTATACGTCGGAAATAAAATTGTAAAGATCTGCATTTATAAATTTAACAATGAATTTAAGAATGTCCATCCATTTGAACAGACTAGTTATTAATACAAAGGATAAAATACACACATTGGATTGACCTAATGCTGGGTATGCAGTTGGGTGCAGCCAATCAGACTGTCCTTATACCTACTACAGAGAAACAAAAGCCAATCTGAGAAAAAAACTAACACAACACATCTTAATGTACAAGAAAGCTAAGATTGATTCAACTAATACATCCATCAGCTATGAAAGGAAATATAGACAGTTTTGTTCTTAGTGTTATTAAAATAATGTGCAAAGAGAGGTGTTAAAAAATGTAAGACCAAAGAGGCATGTTTTATCACAAAATGAATAAAAATCCAAAACAAAAATCTAACAGTATTCAAATTAGCAAAGATTCTTAACAGAATAACTAAGATTGATGCACCTGCAAAGAATGTATTATCACTTTAATTGATTTCATTTAACATATTCAGTTTCTGTTGTAATATTTTTATATTATTATTAACAGTGACTGATAATCTAAATATTATGATGGTTGGAATGTATTTCATATACAATTTTATCTTCTAGTATTACTTCAAATTCTTAATACCACATCTGTGAATTTCATTTTATTTTAATTACAATTACTGAAGTTACGCTTAAATATTATGTATTAGCTTTTCTAATATTTTTGCAGTTCTGTGGAACCTTCTCTCATTACATGGATACAACTTGTAAACTCATGCTTATTTTCTTTTGAATTTTTTATTAAAAAGTCTTTACACCTTACAATATACTAATTGTATATTGTACATCTTTTCTTATTAAATTATAAAGTTTGAGTAATAGAATGCAAATGCCTACAATAAATAACATTGGCTGATGGAGAATGTGTGTGAATAAGATGTTTAAGAGTCTTTCCACTTTGGCTAAAGCATTAGACTTTTTTATCTTGTCTTGTAAGATTTGGTTACCAATTCTATTCAACTAATTTAAATTATTGACATCATTTTTCAAGGCCTTCTGATTTCTAAATATCAAATAGCCACAATTATTATTTATATTTGGTATACTATATTAAATTTATTTTTTCAATAATATATTTATTGTATATACACTTAAAATAAATTTAAAGATGAAATACATTGTACAATATTACTAAATTAATTCAGACCAATTCAAATTACTGTATTGATTTCATTTCTCAAAGCTTTCACATTAAATATTAATATAATTGCCTTTTTAACATTAGTCAATTACTTTCTATATTTAAGATATTGTACTCTATTAAATTTATTTTTTTAATTAAAGATATAAGATAATTTGGCAGTATGTATAAAGTATTAGAGTTAATCAAAATGTATTTAAAAATAATAAACAATAAATATATTTTAATTCATAATGTCTTTAAATATTTATAATTTTATTTTATAAGATATCTCCTGTTTATTTGCATCATACATTTTAACAAAAAAAAATACTGAGTATATGTTTGTTTTCAATTTATTCTTCTTATTTATATATAATAACCCATAACAATTGATTTAAAAATTTAGTTACAGTAATAAAAGTGATGATTATGAAAGAAAAAAAAACAATATAAGACTGTCAGAGAAGGCTTAATACAGAATGGTTTAATCAATTAATTCAAAGGCTGAGATGAATACTATTGGCTGACAGTGCCAAATGTGCAATGCATTGTAGTTTTGCAGAATATCAGACATCTTTTATAAAGTGCAGGTTAATATAATTTAATTTGCTAGCACATATGTTTAACAAATAATCATTATTTTTTTTAAAAAATATTTAATATTATTTTTTTTTATGTGTCATAGCATCGACCGTGAAGTGAACCCGCTAACCCGGGACAACTGCTTGTAAAGCAGCTGTGCTGACCACTTGACTACCAATGCTTGACTATTCAATATTAGTTTTTATTATTTTTATGCTTTTTTGTTTATTTTTTTTTCTAAAATCATGTGTAATATAACTGTTTTCATTTGTCATTTTTACCATGTGAAACACACTTTAAAATTTTTCTGCTTAGTCATTTTCATTAAGGTAAGTTATGATTTAATTTTTATAAAATGAAGTTTTTAAATGTAAATGTTCGTTACAGCAAATTATATATGCAAAAACAAGCATTACATTTATGCAATATGTTAAAATTTATAAAGAAATACTTATCAAAGACACATTATAAATAAATAAAATTATTAAATTAATATTGACTTGTATTTATTTAAGCCATACAGGAAGATAAATTGAAGGATTCTTTTGATGGATTGAATGTTTTTGATTGTAATATTAAATTTATCTATTTCTGGACTAGTTTATAAAATTTTCTGCAGTTATCATAACATTTACATAGGCCAGAATAAATTAAGTCTTAATGTAAGAGTTAAAGTTCACAAGAGGAGAGTTAAAAATAAATATAATAACTCAGCTTTATATATTCTTGAAATGAGTACAAGTCATGAAATATTATTTGACAATTCAGTGGTTATCTTTTATGAAAAAAGTAGATTGAAAAAAAGAATAAATAAAACTTTGATGATAAATTTAGTATCGTAATGTTATATGTATTTTTATTTATTTATATATGTTGAATTAAATATTTTATTGGACTTTTATTATAATAAAGAATATAAATGAGGTATCCACATAAACAGAGATAATATTTAACACTTATGTGTTGCCAAGAAATTATCAATTACTAGTAATTGACAATTTCTGAGGTGGTACTAGTCGATTAGCACCTGCATGCTGCTTGATGTCATTGATTCCATGCAAAATCACAGAAATATGTCATTTACATGGCCTATAGAACAGTTCTGATCATATTAGCCACTAAGTAGGCCTAGATGGCATTGCACACAAATATTATGGCCCACTTTTGTGCTTTGCGGTACTATGCAAATAGTGCACACTTTACAGATTGCTATGGTATGATGTGAGGGTGTCTAGAATTCAAGTGTCCATAACTCTTTTCATGTGCATTTGAAGTAATGATTTTTCACACAACTTTACATAGTTTTATATAGTAATAATTGTAAGCCTGTCACTGTGCTTCTGTACACATCTTTTTAACATGAAACGAATTGCAAAAGTGTATGTCCCAGCACCATTTCACAGAAATCATGTGAAAAATGATTTTGCACAAGAACAGCTATGACACTAATAAAATGGCTGTGGTTTGTCATTGTTTTTAAAAGCATAAGCTTGGTTTGATCAGATGGTAATTTTAAAATGGAATTCTTACATTTTATTAAATAATGTTGTTTTGTAAATTTTTTTAAAATAGTTTTCAAAATGTCATTGGGGAATGTTTATAATATTTTTCTTCTTTTTTTGTTTGATCAGAATAGGGTATGTTTTGGCTGATCTTTTGGATCATCAAAGCCATCAGTCCCCCCTCCCTGCACATTCCAGCATGTAGCACTGCCATGCATAATGTAATTTAAAATGTTTGATCAGAGTAGTGCATCTTTTGGATGATCCTTTGAATCATCAAAAACATCTGTCCCCCACTGTGCACATTGCACTGCTACAGGCTGACATGTCTAATGTAATTTAGAAATGAACATTTCCCCCCAAAAAAGTAAATTTACTTTTAAAAAAAAAAAGGTTTTAAAGAAAAATAAATGTAAATCCCTATAAAAACAAACAAACAGGTGAAAGTATTATATTTATTTGTTTTTGAATAAATAATAACAAAGTTGTAAATCAACCTGGTAACATTATATCTATTGGTTTTTGACTAGTAACAGAGCCATCAAGTGGTGTGCAGGTGCTAATCGACTAGTACCCCTGAGACTAAACAGGTTTTCTCATTAATGTACAATAGCTCATTTGTTGGAATTTTTTTGTTAAAGTAAAAGGAGATCTTCTATTTCAAACCCAAGTTTGGATTTAAATCCTCATATATAATAGATTTATAAAAATATGTACTTTATAAAAATTAATAATTGTATTTGAAATTATCAAAAGAAAATAGTGCCCTAAAAATTACAAAAACACTTTTAAATAATACTTTTTAATTTAACATATTTTGAAAATTTTAACAATAGATATATAATTTACAAAGACCCGTAGGTAATACATTCTGTTATAATTTGTATTCAAAAATAAATTAGTAATAACAAATTAAAATATCAGATATAATGCTACGATAAGATTTATAATATGTAGAAGATCTAATTGTACTGATAAGAATATTTATAATATATAGAAAATCTAATTGCATGTGGTAATATTTTAAAAGGTAATAAAATCTGATTTTGATGTTCTCAAGAATTTGATCTGACTTTCTTATTTATTCACAGAATGTATTTTACATCTCTGAAAATGACTACCCTGCAAAGGTTGAAGCATGGAAATTTGGTGATAAAACAATGGTAAAAGCCTGAAATCTGGGCACGGCTGCTTGGGACATTGTTTACATGTCAAAACACATATAAATGCCATTTCAGCAGCCATGGCCTTACAGGCTAATACAACATTTATGTATTGTATTAACCCATTGAGCTAGGCCACTTTACATGACATCGCACAAAAATATTATGGCCTGTTTTGTGCTTCAAAGCTATTTACACATATTCGTTCGTTTCATAACTGATTACCATATTGCTTGAGGGTGTTTAAATTTCAAGGCGGTACGACTTTTTTAAATCTCCGTAATAGAGTAATGTCATTTCGATTTAAAAAATGTTGTTAATTATTAAGAATTGTCATATGGTCCCCACCCTTCCCGAAAAAAAGGTTAATATGTAAAAAAATTGGCAAAGTGTATGTTCCAACAGGCTTCAAAAAGCTCACGTGCTAAGTCACGTTTAAGCATGGTGGGGAAAATATTCGAGACCACTAAAAGATCTGAGACGAACGTGCAATTTTGAAAATTTTCTTCAGATAAATTGCCGAGTACAGAAAGTGTGTGAGATTGTGTTTTTTTTTTTTGTCAGGCACATGTAATGTCCACCTTTTATTACAGCAATAAAATCAAATAAATAATTTTAAAAAGTCCAAAGTTTGTGTCCTTTTTTTTTGTTTTTTATTTCATTTGAAATTGACAAGTATTTGGATTCAATTTTTTGCAGCGGGGTTAAAATAAATGACGACTTTGGTTGACTTTTTGTTAAGAATAATAAATTACAAAATACGCCCCACCCCCACCCCCAAAAGCTGTTTATTGTAGAAGGCTAAAAAAAAAAGGTAATTCGAATGAAATAGAAATCAAAGTAAAAAGTGAGAAAAATTTGTTTCAAAAAAAGAAAAAAAAAGGTTAAATTCTTGACTTTTTGGTTACAATTCTTTTTCCGAGTGTGGGTGGGTGTTTGAAAACAATTTTTGAATCGGCAAAAAGACAAAAGCAAATTTGGATTTAATATTAAGAAAAACAATTACGTCAAACAAAAAAAAATCAAAATTCGAAACAAGTCCCAAATTTGATTCTTTTTTCAGCGCTGTTAAAATAATTGACTATTTTTGTTGCCTTTTTGTTAATAATAAACAATACGAATTCCCCCCCCCCCTCCCCGCTCAAAAAGTTGTTTCTTGTAGTAGCCAAAAAAAAAAAAAAAGACTAATTCAAACATAATCTAAATCAAAGTGATAATACGTTGTGTTTAAAAAAAGAAGTAAAATTAATAATAATA
This sequence comes from Epiperipatus broadwayi, assembly GCA_028023455.1. Classification (NCBI taxonomy): domain Eukaryota; kingdom Metazoa; phylum Onychophora; class Udeonychophora; order Euonychophora; family Peripatidae; genus Epiperipatus; species Epiperipatus broadwayi. Next base: position 25,621 of record JAQFVV010014667.1, read on the forward strand.
ATAAGAAAAACCATTTAGTCAAGACAAAAAAAAAAAAAATAAAAGAAAAGAAAGGTAGAATTAAGTTCTAAACAAGGCGCAAATAATTGTATTCTATTTTTTCAGCGGTGGGATTCAAACAAATTTTTTTGACGTCGTGAAATGGACTGAAGTTTTCAAATGATAAAAAGAAAAAATACAATTAGCAAAATTTGTTGAAAAAATATCAGGTTCCAACAAAAAACCCAGAAAAAGTAATGAAAATGAATATCAAAATTTGTTTAATAATAAAAAAAATCATGTTCTAACTGAAATAAAAATTATTCGTTTAATCAATATTAGAAAAAAAAAACTTTGTTGTATAAAAAAAGAAAAAAGTTGTGGCGGCCCGGTAACGTTATATTTCATTGATTTTGTCTAGCATCAATGCTCCAAGTGGCTTTGCCCAGATTTCAGGCTTTTACCAAAACAACTTAGCACATAAAATTGTAGTATTTTTAAACAAGAGATATATAAAAAAAGTTAACATCGAAATAAAAGTAATGCAATAAAAATAAAATAAAGGTAACTAATAATTCGATTCTATACACATTTCTTCAGTGATTAAAGCATTGGATCATCAAGGTATAGATCCTGGATATTGTCTTATTTTAAAGAACATTTATAAAAATGCAACAGCAACAATTAGATTACATAATGATACTGGAAAAATCATTAAGAAAGGTGTAAGACAAGGTGACTCCATATCTCCAAAACTCTTTACAGCAGTGCTGCAAGAAGTATTTTGTGGATTAAAATGGGAAACTAAAGGAGTGAAAGTAAATGGAGAGTATTTAAGTCATTTAGATTTTGCAGATGATGTAGTTGTTTTTGCAAATAATGCTTCAGAGCTGCAGGAAATGTTGCAGGAGTTAGCAGATGAAAGTAGAAAAGTAGGACTAAAGATAAATGTTAAAAAGACTAAAGTAATGTTTAATCGATTTGCTCAAAATATGAAAATAAAGATTGATTATGAAGAATTCGAAGAAGTTAACAGTTACAAATACCTTGGTCAGATTATTAATACAGATGGAAACATAATGGAGGAAATTAATCATAGAATTAAACTTGGTTGGAGTGCTTTTGGTAGAAATAACTTGATACTAAAAGGAAATATGCCTATGTGTTTGAAAAGGATGGTTTTTAACAAATGTGTTTTACCAGTTCTTACATGGATCTGAGACTTGGACACTTAATAGAAGAGCAATACAGAGACTTCAGACCACTCAAAGGAGTATGGAGAGATGTATGTTGGGAGTAACATGAAGAGATCGAAAACGCAATGTATGGGTAAGACAACAAACAGGTGTTACTGACCTTATTGAAAAAATTAAAAGATTGAAATGGAGTTGGGCTGCACATATTGCTAGAAGAGATGATAATAGATGGACAATTGAAATTTTAAACTGGATTCCAAGAGATTGTAAAAGACCCAGAAAGAGACCACATGTGAGATGGATGGATGAAATAAGAAAATGTGCAGGGGTGTTGTGGAGAAGAAAAGCTAAAGATCGGAGAAGATGGATTAAACTTGGAGAGACCTTCATTCTGCAGTGGATTGATAATGGTTGATGATGATGATGATGAATAATTTGCGACAAAATGTGAAAGAAATTATACAGAATTATGGATTTAAAAAAATCGTCATATTTCTAGAAGTGAAGAAAATAAATGAACAGTTGATACTTCTATTTTTCTTATTCTTTTCATTTTTCTTCTTCTTACAATTTTTAACTCTATTCTTACTGTTACTTTTCTTCTGTTTTTTTTTACTTCTCTTCCTCCTCCTCCTATTCCTTATTCTCTTATGTCTTTTTCTTATTATTATTTTCAAAATGTTAAAGATATTTTTTATCCAAAAACTTTAAAAAAAGAAAACTTACATAAATAATTTACATTAAAGGGAAATGAATTTTTAATAAGGCATATCCCTGCCCCACGGCTTAATATTATAGATTATTTTGCCACATTGAAAAGAAGAGAACAAATATTTTGCAATTTCATTTATGCATTAGTCAATTTTTTTTTCTCATGCATCATAGTATCAGCCAGGAAGCAAACCCGCTATCCCGGGACAACTGATTGTAAAGCGGCTGTAGTAAAAGTAAAGGTCAATCATCTTATTTTTAAGTCAGTGATTTGCAGATCACACCGTAAATAAAAGGTAATATCTCCCAGGCTTACCAAATACTAAATTAAGAGAGTTTTCGTGTTTTTACTTTTTGTTTATTTTCCAATTAAGACATCCATTTGCCATAGGAGGGAATTTTATATTGAATTGTTTGATTGTTCTATTTCTGAAATAAATCAAAAATTAGTAGTTTATATATGTGTGTGTGTAATGTTCATATTTGTATGTATTTCAATAATAAGAGCATTAGTGGTTGGTATAATTAACATATTTTTATCTAAAATTAGTTAATAAAAATGCAATTATAAAAATATACAGGTATAATAGATGAATCATGTTTTTTTTAACCAATTATCTCGTTAATTGGCTGGTAACTCCAGATGTTTCAATTACAGTACAGCGTTGAAAATGTTTCAAGTCTGTTGCACAAACTAATTGATGCTAATGATTCTGATGGTCAAAATCTCACAGTTTAAATAGACAGATGCACCGCAAACATTAAACATTATACAATATGTAACATTAACATTACTCAAATTAAGATGGCTAATTAAAATTCTGCTGTTTGCTTAATTTAATACTTTATGTATGCTTTAAAAAAGTGACAGTAGTAACTTAAAAAAGAATATTTTTTCCAGTTTGTTTTCAATTATTTTTCTTTTTGTAGGATATAAATTTCACTATAAGATAGTAAAATATTGTAGTAAAACCGTACAATGTTAATGCGTTACCGCTGAGAATTAACTATTAATAGCAACAATATATTATATGATTTTCTCTATTTACTTTTAATATATACTAATAAAAGCAATTTTCTTCACCTTACCCTAGAGTGGGAAAATCTGTGAGTTATATGCAGTCTGCAATAACGGTTTGTTTTATTTCATGGAAATAAATTGAAAATAGGTCTAGAGTCATTGGCTCTAAGCCTGAGTAATCAATGATTATTGAATGATAGTGTTGTAAATCCTCATTCCTAGAACCTTTTTTATATTTTTTTAATCAGTAAAAACATGGCATTTAAATCTAAAATTGATATCTTTATGCAGCTAGAAGCTGGATTTTACTATGCTATGCCATTTTTTTTTAAATATTACACTAGAAAATTATTTTATATTAGCTTTATAATATAAAAGAATTCTAAGTTCTGAGTGATGTATGCAAAATACAGAAAATAAGCAAAGAATGCAGATATAACAACACTATCATCTATTGGCTATTGGATGCACAGATTTACAATAGATGGACTTATATTAGAATGAAGAAACCTGCTATGAAGTTGGATTAAAAGTATGTGATTAATCAATAATTCTTGACTGTAATTTTTTAATAGCACTTCAGTCAATGGTTAAGTTATTAGGAAAAACATAATTTTTAATAATTATCAATTTAGAATAAGAGTCTTTTCAAATTCAATCCAGTTCCCCACATCTCTAACATCTTCACATCACATTAGAAAACTTCCTACATCTATATTACATATGGTCTTTTCTTAGGTCGTTTATAATCTATTGGGATCCAAAGTAGAATTCAACTTTATATCTATTAACAACTCTTCTATTATTATGCCCATTAACAGATTGAAATGGAGGCAAATTATACAAAATGAAAAGCCATTTTGTGAAAAGCTCATAAATAATGTATAAGAACTTATATTAGATTAAGTATATAGATTGTTTAACATAATACTACCTTCACATTCCAGCCATTACTTGTTTATTATCATATGATTAGAGATCAGGAGAAACTGACATTGTGAAAATAATTTTGAAATTTAATTGGATATGCAGCTTTGTTGTTTTGTTTTGTCTTAAAAAATGTTTAACAAGTTTTTATTTATAAACACAATTAAAAATGTCATTTAGTATTATAACAGAATAACATAATAATTAGATTCCTATAAAGTTATGACAAACTAACTATAAATTTGATTATAAAGACAGGTTCCAATAAATAATCACCTTGGCTACAAAATGTTTACAAATTATTGGTGAATTAAAATAGATATTGCTACATTTCATTTCAGATTTACAATTTCATCGCAGTCTTATGATTTCATAATTTATGATTTATTTCTAACATCTATATAAACATTTTGAATGCTTAGAACAGAAAAGCTAAATTTCTATTAAACAGTTTTACTTACAGAGCGTGCTTTCAACCATCAAGGTGAAACTGAAGAGGCTCATAATTTGCAATAGATGTAGCATTTAAATAAAGTCAAAATTATGTAAATAGCTAATTTACATATTCCATCTGGTACTCATTGCAATGCTGTTTTTTTTTATTAATAGCATAATGGTTACTGGAAATAAACCACCTCCTTAATTTTGCACTTGAGATCATCATGCTTGGAGCAAATGATGGAGAAGATCTGCATGTTGTTAGAAAAACTTAGTTATTTTCTTATAAACAACTCATATTGATTTATATTTGG
>JAQFVV010014668.1:0-30146 GCA_028023455.1 Epiperipatus broadwayi
CCTCTCAATAAGATAAGTTAAGGCAGTCGCATCTCACTATAGTCAGATTTAAGGTCTTCATATAGGATGCCACGAATGATGTGATTTAATTTTGATATAAAACTATATTTGTTCCCAATAACTAATTTATTATTTTAAAAAAATTATTATATCCAAACCACATCAAATCAATTTTCACCTTAATTAACTTTACCGTTATGCTCAGATTTCGAACTCAGGGAAGTTTAACACTTTACTCTCTTCAGGGGTTCCTATCAATATTTTAAAGTAATATTAACAACGAATCTCACTAACTCTTTAATTCAAATAAAATAAAATTGAAGACTTCATTTAATATAAAAAACATAATTATTTATTTAACACTTAAATAATTTAAATTTTACAATATATATAAAAAATATTTATATATCTACCTCCTTATATTAAAAATATAAACATTCTCTTTGCTTACGGTAGATATATTTTCTAAACCTATAACACTACGTGATTTTACAATGTATATAAAATATAAGTATCCTAATATTTAGACATTTATATTAACGCTATTTTACAATAATTGGGTTATACAAATAATAATCCAATCATTTGTATATAATACCTTCATTCATTGAAATGATTGTCTGTAATTTATATTTATTAATATAAAAATATATACTTCACAATAATGTTAATCATTTATTCATTTATCATACATTACTGTTATTAAACTATTTAGATTAGTATAAACAACGTAGTGTCATGTCATGGAAAATAATATGTGGATTTAAAAATAATTTAATCTCTTACCTCTAAGTTCACATTATCCCGTTCCCAAAATTAACATTTATTAACCGATATTTAAATCTTTATTAATCATAAATAAAAACAAAAATATTCTAAATTATTAATTCTCTCTTATTATTCATTTTTATAATAAAATGAATACGATGATAAAGAAAATGAAATTAACTTTTCCTAATTATAATTTTCAAAAATCCCAAATGGCATTTATAAAAGTTAATGTTCCTCGCGAGAATGAAAATCCTTCGAAGACGCAGTTTTTTGATTCCTTTGTTGTTAAACATTAAAGAGAATAATATTAGGATATCCTAAGTTGACATTTAGTTTCCTCTTTATATTCATCTTCTTAATATAAAGTTCCTTCATTAATATTTATAATTCCATTTTGAAGATCTAATTTTTATAATTTTAAGGCATTCATAATTCCATTTTGAAGATCTAATTTCTTTATAATTCTAAAGCATTCGGCAAATGATGTTATTCCCACATATATATGTTTGATTAGGCAAGTGCATTTTATCTATCCCATGATAAATATTTGTGTTCTAGCCACTCTGCATTTTCTTTATAATGTAAAGTACATTAAATTTGAATGAAGTTTTTATAAACATGTTCTTTTTTTTTAAGACGCTGTTTAGATTTTAAAACGTAATTCAAACAATTTTTTCTATAAAACACGAAAATATATTTAGATTACTTTCGTTGAACAAGTATAAGAAACTTCTTTTAATGAGTATTAAATTGTTTAAAATATAAACTTCAACTTACACTGTTATTTGTAATCAAACATAGTAAAAGTTTTTATGAAAATATAGCTGATAAAAATAGAATCCTTATTCTTCTAATAGCAAGAATAGAATAAATTATTTCATGTCTCACTCCATCAGCTTGCTGAAGCATACGCATTCTCATTGTTGCAATAACAATTAGATATTTTAACACTAAGTTAATTTCATTTCCTTTAATTCGATAAACTGTGAACCCAGAGGTCATTTATCACCTTGTCAACAGTCTTTTGTCAACAACGTCATTTTTCATTTTAAAGAATGAAAAATAGTAACTTAACAAGTTATATATTTATTTTCATAAGTATAATAATAATGTAAATATAATCTATACATATTGATTACATGTATGTATGAGTATATATATACTCCTACATTTCCCCTCGACTAAGAAAATTAAAATAAACTAACATTTTATTTTAATTCTTCATCTTTGTTATCATTTATGCATCATTACAATTCATAAATTTTTTTATTTTCCCCTCGACTGAAAATCTTAAATTCTTCATCAATTATTAGAGAAAAAATATTATTAATTATTATATTTAATAATAATTAAATTGTTTTATGGGCAATTGGGTTCTTTTTTTTTAATGTCTTAAATATGGTATATCTAATATAGTCTGTTTTAATCAAATCATAGAATAAATATACTGACTATTTTATTTCAAAATTATTATCTATTAAAGTTAAATAATGTAATACTTTAGTATGCAAAAATCATTATCTATATTACTTTTTTTTATTCACTTCTTTCAATGAATTTCTATATAATGTATCCTTATTAATATACTAAGTATTTGAAATGGTATATCAAAATAATTATATGGTAGAAAACCTGATTATTCTATAACTAAGTTTTAATTAGTTGTTTCATAAGTGTTTTATGTATAAATCAATTTAAAATGCCAATCCTGCTCCTTATTGAGACTTACTAGATTATCACTGACATCTAATAAATGAACATACACAAACTTATTTAAAGGTGCCAATCCTGCTCCTTAGTTTTTGAGACTTACTAGATTATCTTTAGCATCCAATAAATATATTAGTTGGAATTCATTTGTGAACTTGCCAACCTATAAGTAACCAGTCTTCCATTTCCACATTAATGATATGATCCATCTTAGTTAGACACAATTATATATAGTATTTCCTTCTCTTTCATATCTTAATTCTTTACATTTTCTCTCTATAATCCTAATAATTATTACATAATTTAGGTATTACAAAACTCATGTTAATTGTTTATTTAAGACAATTATTATATTTGTCCTCTATAGGGCTTTAATATACGAGCATTATAAGTACCTCGTATCTCACCATCACAATCCAAACAGTATGCATTTGGTCCAGCTTTCTTTATAATGGTAAATGGTCCTTCATAGCTATTACAAAATTTATGAAAAATAAAATTTTGTGGATTACTAACATGTGATGTCTTTAAAAATACTTTGTCACCTACTTTGAATTGATAGTTTGACTTGTATGTATTTTTATGACGCTTTTGAGCCATTTGTCTCATTCTTTCTAAAGCTTCTTTTCTATCCTTTTCAATGTTTATGGTTAAATTAGGGATTGGTGGCTTATAATATTTAAATAATATTGGTATATTATGTTTTAATTGCAATTTAATGGGTGTAAATCCAGTGGACTCATTAACACTCCAATTTATATAATTTACCATATCTGGTATGTGCTTTACCCACCCCTCGTGATTATCTTTCAAATAAGTTCTAAACAAATGTCCAAGTTCCCGCATTACACGTTCACATGGGTTTGACTGAGGATTCCTTATAGAAGTAAGCACATGTTTTATTTGATGTTTATTTACCCACATATTCCATTCTTTGGATAGGAAGGGTGTGCCATGATCAGTTAAGATCATCATAGGTTTCCCTATCCTTTCAAAATGGAGGGTTTCTAATACTTTAATAGTATATCTAGTATTAGCTTGGGGTATTGGATAAGCAGACACAAATTTAGAGAAGAGATCATAAGCTACTACTAAAAATTTTTTTTTATTAAATGGAGGTAAAGGTCCATAGTAGTCTATAGCTAAGATCTCATTTGGTCTTTCTGGAATGATAGAATTTATTGAACTAACATAATTTTTATTTACTGGTTTAGCTCTCAAACATATTTGACAATTTTGAATTTCATTCAAAATATCTTTATGCATATTAGGCCAATAAAACCAATTCTTTATTGTTTGTTCAGTTTTATAGACACCATAATGTCCATATAAACAATGGATATATTGTATGAGTGGGTCTTTTAGAACTTCAGGTATTACTACCCTCCACTCATTTAAATTATCATTAATTTTATATTTTAAGACCATATTATCTATCTTATATAATTGAAGATTACTGGCTGTATACAGAATTTCCTCTTTATTTAATGTTTTAATAATCAGCATTAAATTTTTATCTTGATTTTGTAAATTATGGATATTTAATAAATCGTTCTCTACATTTTCATCAACTATCAGGTCAACATTCATAATGTAGGCATTATCTACCGATAAATGTAGTTGTTCTGATTTACATGGATTTCGACTTAGTGCATCAGCTACAACATTCTCGGATCCTTTACAATATTTAATTGTATAATTGAATTCTTGTAATAACAGACTCCATCTCACTAATCGAGAATTAGTCAAGTAGCTATGATTCAAGAATTCGAGGCTTTTATGATCAGTTATCACAATCATCTCTGATCCAAGAAGCATCTGTCGAAATTTTTGAAAAGCCCACACTATTGCTAGGGCTTCTTTCTCTGTAACCGTATAATTCAATTCAGGTCCTTTTAATAGCCGGCTAATAAAATAGAGGACTCCTGTTTGGCCATCCTCTTGGATTTGAGATAAAGTTACCCCTAATCCATAACCGCTACTATCTGTTTGTAAGATGAATGGTTTGCCAAAATCAGGAAAAGCTAATATAGTTTGCTTTAAAAATCCAGCTTTGATTCTAGCAAACGCATCATCTTGTTCCTCAGTCCATTTCCATTTCTCATCTTTTCTAATGAGTTTTAACAACGGTTCCATGCAATCAGAAAATTTTTGGTAGAAACGATTATAAAAATTACATATTCCTAAAAATGATCTTATTTGTTTTTTATTTGTGGGTTTAGGGAAATTCTGTATAGCACTAATCTTATCCGGATGAGGTTTAATCCCATTGTGACCAACAATATGACCTAAGAAGATCACTTCATTAGATACTAAAGTGCTTTTCTTAAAATTGATTTTTATTCCTTTGTCAGAACACTCTTTAAAAAACATTTCTATATGTTGAAGATGTTCTTCAATTGTAGTTGATGCAATTATAACATCATCTACATACATTGTCACAATCTGTTTTATATCAGGAGATAAGGTTTTATCTAAGCATCGAATTAAAGCAGCACCACTATTGATCAATCCAAATGGCATCCTATTAAATTGATAAGTAAATCCTTCATACCGAAACGCGGTATATTGGCGATCTTCAGGATGAAGTTCTATCTGCCAATAGCTTGAGGTCAAATCGAAAGTAGAAAATACTTTCTTGTTTCCAAATCTCACGAATAATTCATGTATGGGCGGTGGTATATTTCTGTCAGGGACAGTAATTTTGTTTAGTTGTCTAGCATCCAAACAAAATCTCATCGACCCATCTTTCTTCTTCACCGTCACAACTGGATTACAGTATGGTGAAGAGCATTTGGAAATGATTTCCCATTCAAGCATTTTATTAATTTGTTTATATATTTCTTCTCTATATTGATAAGGAATAGGATAAGATTTGGATTGAAAAGGTTGATCATGAATTAATTTTATTCTTTGCTGAAAACCTTCAATCACTCCTGGTATTTCTGAAAATATTGTATTATATTCATTAATAATAGATTGCAATTTATTAACATTATCGCCATCAATTAAATTTGATTCAGCAATTTTTGATTTTATAAGTGTTTCTGTTACGTTTGACATTATACAATCAATTTCCAACAGATCATACTTTGGAGACAATGTCATCCTTAAAACCTCATCACCTATATGAACTATCTTATTTTTAAAATCAATCAAACATTTGTTCAGATGTAAAAAATCTACTCCCAATATCATTTCATGAATAAGTCCAGTTAATATCAAAAATACATGATAAATACATGTTTGATTAATAGTTAGTTTGAGCCAGATTTGCTTTTGAATTAATTTTGCCCTTTTATTATTAGCTAGGGTAATCTGTACTGATTTTAGAGGTAAGGTTTTAATATGTGGATTTTTATCCATCAACCTTTTATAAAACTCCTCAGATATTACAGATATTTGGCTACCACTATCTAATAAGGCTCTAATTTGCAAATCTTCAAACATAATATTAATTAATGGACAATTTTGAACAGCATACTTGGGTTCATCATCTTCCTCTGAACATATTATGTTGGTGATTTGTTTAACTACAATTTTATTTTTGTTCCTCGTTTTAAATGTGGGTCTTTGAGGAGAGGAACTATTTCCGAAGACCCTCTTTAATTTAATTTTGCTGTTGTTTTGGGTATATTTTTATTATACCTTGTTTTACCTTTATTCAATCCACTAGTAGATGCTATACTCTTAATTTCTGAAATTTGACGTGCATCAGGACTTAATTTAACATCTGCATTATTATCACTCTTCGTTGTTTTACTTTGTGAATGATTAAAAGTCTTATGCTTTCCTTTTTTATAATTAATAGCATTTACTTGAATATTTTCTTTCTTTCTTTCAAAATAATTTTGATTAACATTTTGGTTATTCGAGTCAATATTACTTAAAATATCTATAATTTGTTCGATATTTTGTGCATTAGAAAATAATAAAGACTGCTCAATTTTCATAGGTAAGTTGTGTTTTGCAATACGAATAATTTGATTTTGGCTAAAATGATAAGTATCAAGGGTTTTCAGTTTTGATACCTGTCTTCTAAAAAATTTAGTAAGAGTTTCACCTGGCATACTTTTATACTTTTCCTGAAGTATTTGATACAACAGTGATTCTTGACGATCACTATTCCAAAAATTCTTTATCAATAATGTTTGATATTCTTCAAAAGTTTTAGGTATTTGGAATAATGATTCCCACCATGATAAAGCATCACCTTGTAAATGACTGTATGCTACTATCAATTTTTCACCTTCTGTCAAATTAGTATTTACTGAAAAATATAAATTTAAACTCTTTAGATGCTCTATTGGAGCTTCATTTGTAAACCCTTGAAAATGTTTTAATTTTACAAATTGATTTACAACATTAGATTGTAATACATGGTTTGTATTGCTGACATTTTCTTTTTGCAGATTTATAGATGATTGTTGATTGTGATGCTGAGCAAAGTCTCCTGTAAAATAACTAATATTATCCTCATTATTTTGTTCCCTTTGCATGTTTTCCATCTCAATCACTATTTCATCTTGATGTTCCTTTTTATTTGGATCTTCCCTTATCCTATTAATAGCTTCTAATATTTGATTAAATTTATCTGAAGTAGTGTCTTCTTTAATATTAGATAATTTAATCCTTTTACAAGCTTGGGTATAATTTTCCATCATTATTTTTCTTTCTTTCTCAAACTCATCCTTCAAAACTTTTATGGTTTGATCTACGGTAATATTTTTATTTTCCAATTGATTAAATATCTCCGATTGATTCTCTAATAATATTTCAATATTATCTTTATTTAACTTTACGTCTGAATCAATCAAATTTTGCTTCACATTTAGACACTGAAAATCTTTTTCCATAGACTGAATTTTCTTGTCTTGGTTATTAATTTCTATGTGGACATCTTTTATTTTCTCATCTAAAACCTTTTCAGTCTCTTCTTGGATTTTATACATATCAATTTGGAGATGATTGTATACAGTTTTTATTTCTAAAAATTTGTTTTCTACTTTATTTTCTAGCTTTGTTTCAAATTCAAAAAATCTTTTTTGACACTTAAGATCTGTTTCTTCAATAACCTTTTGAATTTTTTGAATTTCATTATTCATATTTGTTTGTATTTGTGATACCTCGTCCTTCAAATCTATTTTTATATTATCTAATTTTATTGATAATTCATTTGTAATATCTACTTTCACACTTTCCATCTTGGTATCAATATTTGTAGACAAATCTACTTTCAGATTTTCCATCTGAGTATGCATATTTTCCATTTTGGTATCTATGTTTGTATTTAAATTCTCTATCATTTGTTGCATCATTAACATCATTTGACTTAATGATGGATTATCACTGGTTTTACTTTCTATAGGTCTGTCAACAATATCCATAATTTCTGGAACATGAGTATCTAATATAGAATTACTCTCAGACACACCTATATTTATTTGTTCATTAGTACTATTCATAGTATCATCAGCTATATCTGAACTAAGTATCTCAGTTTGCATTTCTATATTATTAGTATTAGAAGAAAATATTTTATACTTACTTCTTGTAATCATAAAACTATTTTTAACTTAACTTTAACTTTATTTGTACGATAATATATTATTTATCATAGGATATTAATGTGATGCCTTTCTCTTTTCAAGATATATATGTGTGTTCTTACTCTAATGCCTAATTTTAAATTTATATTTTTAAGCGAGTGATCTATTCATTTAAATTTTACTTATTTAATTTTCAAAGTCTCCATTATTTTATTACCTACTATTTTACAACACATTTAATATGAGACTATTATTAATACTATTTATCCCTCAATGTTTTGTATCGCTATACAAACAATATAAAATCTATGATTCAATATAATAATGATATGGAATCTATGATTCAAGGCCCAGTTGTTGCGCCATATGTAATGGTATGCCCCCTCTCAATAAGATAAGTTAAGGAGTCGCATCTCACTATAGTCAGATTTAAGGTCTTCATATAGGATGCCATGAATGATGTGATTTAATTTTGATATAAAACTATATTTGTTCCCAATAACTAATTTATTATTTTAAAAAAATTATTATATCCAAACCACATCAAATCAATTTTCACCTTAATTAACTTTACCGTTATGCTCAGATTTCGAACTCAGGGAAGTTTAACACTTTACTCTCTTCAGGGGTTCCTATCAATATTTTAAAGTAATATTAACAACGAATCTCACTAACTCTTTAATTCAAATAAAATCAAATTGAAGACTTCATTTAATATAAAAAAACATAATTATTTATTTAACACTTAAATAATTTAAATTTTACAATATATATATAAAAATATTTATATATCTACCTCCTTATATTAAAAATATAAACATTCTCTTTGCTTACAGTAGATATATTTCTAAACATATAACACTACGTGATTTTATAATGTATTTAAAATATAAGTATTCTAATATTTAGACATTTATATTAACGCTATTTTACAGTAATTGGGTTATACAAATAATAATCCAATCATTTGTATGTAATACCTTCATTCCGTTAAAATGGTTGTCTGTAATTTATTAATATAAAAATATATACTTTACAATAATGTTAATCATTTATCCATTTATCATGCATTACTGTTATTAATCTATTTAGGTTAGTATAAACAATGTAGTGTCATGTCATGGAAAATAATATGTGGATTTAAAAATAATTTAATATCTTACCTCTAAGTTCACATTATCCCGTTCCCAAAATTAACATTTATTAACCGATATTTAAATCTTTATTAATCATAAATAAAAACAAAAATATTCTAAATTATTAATTCTCTCTTATTATTCATTTTTATAATAAAATGAATACGATGATAAAGAAAATGAAATTAACTTTTCCTAATTATAATTTTCAAAAATCTTAAATGGCATTTATAAAAGTTAATGTTCCTCGCGAGAATGAAAATCCTTCGAAGACGCAGTTTTTTGATTCCTTTGTTGTTAAACATTAAAGAGAATAATATTAGGATATCCTAAGTTGACATTTAGTTTCCTCTTTATATTCATCTTCTTAATATAAAGTTCCTTCATTAATATTTATAATTCCATTTTGAAGATCTAATTTTTATAATTTTAAGGCATTCATAATTCCATTTTGAAGATCTAATTTCTTTATAATTCTAAAGCATTCGGCAAACGATGTTATTCCCACATATATATGTTTGATTAGGCAAGTGCATTTTATCTATCCCATGATAAATATTTGTGTTCTAGCCACTCTGCATTTTCTTTATAATGAAAAGTACATAAAATTTGAATGAAGTTTTTATAAACATGTTCTTTTTTTTAAGACGCTGTTTAGATTTTAAAATGTAATTCAAACAATTTTTTCTATAAAACACGAAAATATATTTAGATTACTTTCGTTGAACAAGTATAAGAAACTTCTTTTAATGAGTATTAAATTGTTTAAAATATAAACTTCAACTTACACTGTTATTTGTAATCAAACATAGTAAAAGTTTTTATGAAAATATAGCTGATAAAAATAGAATCCTTATTCTTCTAATAGCAAGAATAGAATAAATTATTTCATGTCTAGCTCCATCAGCTCGCTGAAGCATACTCATTCTTATTTTTACAATAACAATTAGATATTTTAACACTAAGTTAATTTCATTTCCTTTAATTCGATAAACTGTGAAGCCAGAGGTCATTTATCACCTTGTCAACAGACTTTTGTCAACAACGTCATTTTTCATTTTAAAGAATGAAAAATAGTAACTTAACAAGTTATATATTTATTTTCATAAGTATAATAATAATGTAAATATAATCTATACATATTGATTACATGTATGTATGAGTATATATATACTCCTACAATATATATATAGTGTTTTATAAAAAACCACAAATATAAAATGTTTTACCTGTAAATGTATTTTTAAATATAAAACCATATTATTTACAAATGATGTGAGAGATGTATTGTATTGTGGGAGAAACAATCATTGTGGCAGACTGAACACAGCTCATCACAGTTTACAATTTGGTAATGTGTATATATGTGAAAAATCGGTAACATGTATATGACATGGATTAGTCATGCCAGGATTTTTGGAAGACATGCATCATAAATAGATACTGAATACTTATTACTGGACGCACACATCACGATAGTAATACGTCAAAGCAAAAGTAATGCCAAAGTACCTTATTAATTTTGCCAAAAATTAATACATGATAAGTTATAAATTGCAAATTTTAGTGGTAGCAATGGTATTCCATGCATGCACAAATGCATGGGTTTATTGTCAGACAATGATAGCGAACAAAATCTTGGATACTTTTCTGTTTTACTGACAAGCAAGATTTTCCCTATATTTTTGATAAATATGTACAGTTCCAGGGATCTACAATTTATATTTTCGAATGTGTTAGTTGTTAAATTAAAAAAAATTAATAAGTTAAACGAAATAAAAGTAACAAAAGACATTGATAATCTTTATTTCAATTTTTGTTTACTAATAACATGGAGTGAAGACACGCTTTACCAATAAATATTTCATTGTAAGTATTATCATATTCAAATTTTTTTATTTTTCAGATGAAATTTGTTTCTAAAACGCATTTATTATTTATGTTCAATGTGTATGATAGCACACAAAAATATAACATTCTAACAAAATTTTTCATATGGTTTATTTAATTATTTTCATTGATTTTTTTGGTCTAGAACCAATCTCCTTATTTTCCATATATACAATATATTTTTACATGAATTTCTTTTACATGTAATTTTCAGTAACCAATCCACCAGGTAATAAAATAATTAAGTGTACTTCAAATATACTTTTAGATATGCCAAAATATAGAAGTAGCACTTATTAATAATATTTGATCAAATTTAAAGTAAATGGTTGATGATCCAAATGTTGAACTCAAATATAACTACTGTATAATCAACCAAGTTTATATTGTAACAAAATATTCAAACCAAATATATGTATATTATTTTTAATATTACTTGGAATTCAATAAAAAATAAAGTATCCACATGCTCTGAACTAATTAAAGTCACTGGGTTAACAGCCAATTTAATAGTACCTGAAGACTTTCCAAATAAATGCATACGGATTTATTTTTGATATTATCTTAAAAATCAGTTTATCAGAAAGTCTTACAATTATGATATAGAAAATGTTATTGCTGATATTAATTTACTATCCACTTATTTAACTTACTCTGTTTTTAGTCTGTCTGGACAAATAATTTTCAATTTATTTAAAACTTTGTACACATATATACTACCAATGTCATTATATTTCCTTTTTAAGAATTTACAAATAATTTTAGTCAAATCGTAATGAAAGTTTACATTTTTAATTTTCTATGTAATATTAATGCTAGCAGAATCTAGCAGAACTTTTTGTAATTTAAAACAGAATGCTTTGTTGAAAATATATAAAATTTCATTAAACATTTTCAAAATATAATTTGAATGCATTCATATTTTCATTAGCTTTGATTTTGTGCATCTTAACTAAATAAATATGAACATGATTTTCCCAGAATGACTGTTATCCTTATGGAAAGAAAAATCAGAAAACTGAAATTACAACATTGACCATATATGGAATTAAAAAATGGAAAATAAAAGATACATTTTTTTAAACATGACTACTTTGTTTTTGGTTGTAAAATATCAAGTATACTGGAAAGATGAAGAAAAATCTTTTTTTTTTACTTTTTAGAGCATACTAAACGTGACGACATAACTTTTACACCAAGTGAATTCATACAAAAAATTGTATGAATGCCACGATCATGTCATCCATGTATACACCATATTCCACTTTTTGTCTATGCTCATTTAAGCCAGTATTATTTGGGCGTCTAGTTTAGCATGACTACATATATACTTATGCTGTCCTAACCTAGTAACACTATTGGCACAGGATTCACTATAATAAATTGCATTGCAAGTGGATTCATTGCAACTAATTTTGTAGATGATGTGGGGGGGGGGATCTGGTTTGGAGCCAACTTATCTTTAGTATTGTTTAATAACCGATTTAGATTAGGAGAGGTTTATTATTATTATTTTTTATGTGTCAAATGACCGGAAGTGAACCCGGGCCAACTGCTTGGAAGGCAGCTATGCTATCCACTAGGCCACCAACGCTAGGAGAAGTTTTGAAGCTAAGATTTAATTCCTAGGAGCAAATTGTTTTTAATCTTTGCAATATACTAAGTGTAAATGGATGCCTGGTATTTATTGCAGAACAAAATGTTTAAGAGATCTTATTGAGTAATTTTAAATGTGCACTTTTTTCACCAAATAATGTAATTCTTATAAACTCGTTACGATCTTGGAATATTATGAAATGGTAACAATTGAAGTTCGCAAGTTTTATCATGCACTAAACATGCTTTAGGCAGATTACTGCAGAATCATTGTGCTATTTAAAGTTTAACCGTGAGAATTATGTCTATATATATGGAGATAGTATGATATTAAATGAGGTTTAATATGTAAATTCTGCATTTCAATATTCAATTTTTTTGATGATGGAAAGCAAACATTCTTTTTGTTGATAGAATGTTGATCGTTTGCGATTGCCCAAGCCTTTTTATTTTTATTTTTCTGATGTCTTTTTTGACAGTGGCCTGTAGTGAGCTCAAGAAAGATTGATTTGCATCTATTATTCTGTTTGCCTCTGTTGTACAAGTAAGCAATTTTGATCATAACCTACATTAACTAAATATTTGATGTAATTTTCAATGTTACTTTTTTTGTCTGTCTCAATCTTGTAAAGCTTGTGATTTCTGTGAAAAAAAAAACCACTTGCAGTCAGATAATTTATATGAGGTGAGATACGAATGAGGGTGAATAGCACCACAGACATTAAAAAGTTTAATAATCATTTTTATAATTTATTTTATTATTGGTTTGTTGTACATTTCCAAGAATTTTATTTCTTTAAATGCATCTTCATATGGTCCATACTAAAGACAATAATTGAGACAGCTCATCAAGTACTGTAATGATAATTTCTTTCTCAGCATAAATTGACACGTGAACTGCATCAATGTCTAGGAATGACTGCATTTTTGGATTTATTTAACATGATGCTACACACTACACCACTAAGTGACAAATCCATGGCCCATCTGTGCTCTATTATATAAAATCTGCACTTGAAAAGAACCGTGATATTACCATAGATCCATTTAAGGGCATCAGTAACAAAGTTATGTTTATTTAGATCGAAGTCTAATTCAAGTAAAGTGTCATGGATTATGTCTATGGATTGCGGACTAATATTGAACCA
Organism: Epiperipatus broadwayi; assembly: GCA_028023455.1. Classification (NCBI taxonomy): domain Eukaryota; kingdom Metazoa; phylum Onychophora; class Udeonychophora; order Euonychophora; family Peripatidae; genus Epiperipatus; species Epiperipatus broadwayi. The sequence goes on from JAQFVV010014668.1 coordinate 13,801, forward strand.
TATAATTTCAATACATCCAATGAGGCAAACTTATACCGGGAGTAAAACTTTTGTGATTTTTACAACTGAATGCAATTAAACCAAGTCTTGATTGTAAATCAACCAAATATTACAAGCGATTCAGCTATTAGATTGACTGTCTTGTAGAAGGAAGCGCCCCTCCCCCATATCTATTAATAATCTGAGAGGTACTTTACGAACATTCACATTTGCAAAGATTCCTGGGAGGATAGCAATTGTGAGATAAATTCTTCTATATTCGGATTTATTGATCGTCTTATTTTGATAATTTCTTACAATTGATTGTAATGAATTTATTATTTTTCTCTTTTTAATTATATGCTTCGAGCGTGATCATTTCTCCACCTTTTTTTTCACACTTAAGGCTTTTATTGTTTTTAATGCCGTCTTATATATAATATATTTATCCATCATAATTCTATCTTCATACTAAAATAGAAGAAAAATAATAAAATCTATAAAAATAAAGCTTATCTGATGCTCATCATGTTTAATAATGCACATGTATATACGTACGCAAAATTGCATATACATACTATATACGCTAAGATTACTACAACTCACTTTCAAAAAAATTTTTGATTCAAATCAAGTATTGTGTGGGAAATTAAGAGCTATCATATAATTGCGGGTACGTTACCTCTACACGCACTCACATTTTTAAAAAATCACAAATTGTATTGTTCTAAACTTATAAGTAAACTAACTGTATAGTATATAAATTTAATATATAATAAAGTTACAACATTTTATCATGAAGAAAAAATAGGATTTGGAAACGTATAATTAAAGTTGTTATAACTTGAAAATAAAGGAAAATCTAATTATTAAAATTAATTAGTTGCTACTAATGAAGCCTGTTAAAACTAGCAAATGAAAATATTCTCCGAAGAGTGTGATAATTCCAGTAAATTAGATAAATAACAAACAGTTAAAAATAGCCATGAACCCCAGAAGAGAGACCAACTTATCAAGCAAGAAATAGCACCCAAAAGAAAGAAGGACCAGAGTTTGTTTCAATATCCAGTGAACTCTCACCTGAAAGTCACACTTGAGATTTAGGGAGCTAAAAGACCATTTTGATCAAAACTAATAATTTTTTCTATGTTTTTAAATGTTCTGTAGGTTAAATAAATATGTTTGTCAGATTTTCATTTATCTAGTTTTTAATATTTAGTATTTGCTCTAATAATCCTTTTGTTAATGCCCCTACATGATTTAGTACATGACGCAATGGTTGAGCCTGAAACGAAATGTTTTCAAAACATGACCAGTTCTATTACTTGAGGTGAATTGCCCATCCATGAAGCCATTCAATTACTTATTTTATTTATAAAATCACTGTTGCATTTTGTTTGAGGAATTCAAACACAGCAGTACCTCAATTTTAAAATGCTTTTATCACAACCAATAACATCTATGCATTAAAAATGTTATAGAGAGATTCAATAAAGCATGAATTTATGGCTTGGCATTGGTTTTTGTAGAAGTATTTATACTATAATTATTTCTGCAGTGATTTCTTTTTCAAACAAATCTCTTCTTTATTTATACCTCCAATTAATCCTGTTCAAATTCCTATGGTTTTAGTACGAGCTCTACAATTGTTTTCAAAATGTGAGTATATTTTAAAGAGTGATACTTTTATAACAGTTTCTATAATATAAATATGAAATATTAAAAATTTACAGAGATATGCTTTTTACAGAACTATTTCAATTTTTCTACCCATCACTATCCTCAAATATATAGAACATAAAAATGATAAATTGATTTTCTGATAATGTGAACCATATTTTCCTCCTTATTGATTTTAAAGCAAAAGTGTTTTTTCCATTATTAAAATAATTTTGCTTCAAACATAACATCTTGTTTTGTCATTGATTAATCATAATTATCTCTTTTTATTCAATAAAAGTGAAAATTATGTGAGTTTAGATTTCTACATAGTTTAATAAAAATGCTGATAAAAAAGCAAATAACGTTTAATTTTTCTTTGACACTCAGTATTGAATATTATGTAGAGCTCTTGATCAGTCTCTTCTCTGTTTACTAACATTCAGCTTTTACAGTATATATTAATATTTAGCTAACGTTAAAGTTTATGAGTGGGCTGATAATGATGTGATAATCCCTAGCTAATAAGTGATTAGCAATAATCATTAATATATTTATCTGAAATGGATGTACCAAAAGATGTAAGTGCAAAAAAATTGGCATTTGTAAATTAGATTGCATTAATAACATTGATAAGCACTGAAACAAATGAAGAAGACTTTTGTAAAATATTGTGATCTGGCCTACCTGAAGTGTGCTGGTTATGAATAAAATGTGTCTGTTGTCTCTATGTATAGGTTTCAAGAAAGTGTCATGGAGTATCATCATTTTCAACCATTATCTATCGTCTGCAGAATGAAAGTCTGTCCAAGTTCAATCCATCTTCTCTGATCTCTAGCCTCTCTTTTCGACATCACCCAAGCACACTTCGATATTTCATCCATCCATCTCACATGGAGTCTTTTTCTAGGTCTTTTACAATCTTTTAAAATCCAGTTTAAGATTTTTAACTGTATATCTATTATCATATCTACTGGCAATATGTCCAGTCTATCGTCACTTTAGTGTCTTAATTCTTTCAATGATACCAATAACACATGTTTTTCTCTCATCCATATATTTCATTTTCGATCTCTTCTTATTTCTAACATGTATTTGTCCATAACTTATTGAATGGTTTGAAGTCGGTATTGCTCTTTTGTTTAGTGGCAAGTCTCTGATCTATAAGTAAGAACTGGTAAAACACATTTATTGAAACCCTTTTTTTTCAAGCACATTGGCATTTTTCTTTTTAATATTAAGTTATTTTTTACAAAAGCACCCAACTAAGATTAATTTTACGAGGAATTTTATCTATTATGCTTTCATCTGTAGTATTAATTTTATCATGGTATTTATAGTTGTTAACTTTTTCTACCTTATCAATCTTTATTTACATTTTTTTGAAAAAAAATGCATTGAACATTACTTTAGACATTTTACATTTACTTTTAATCCTACTTTCTTACTTTCTTCTGATAACTCTTGCATTATTTCTTAGAGTTCTAAAATATTATTTGCAAAAATAACTACATCATCTTCAAAATATAGACAATTTAAATAATTTCCATTTACGTTTATACCATTAGCTTCCAATTTTAATCTACAACATACTTCTTGCAAAACTGCGGTAAAAATTTTGGAGATATGGAGTCACCCTGTCTTACACTCTTCTCAATATTGCCTTTCTCAGTATCATTATGTAATTTAATTGTTGCTGTGATTTTTTGTTGCTGTTGTATTTTTGTAAATATTCTTCAGAATATGACAATATTCTGTGTCTATACCTTGATAATCTACTGCTTTAATCGTTGAAGAAATGCTTATAGCATCAAATGCCTTTTAATAATCTACAAATCCAAAGCACAATGGCAACTCATATTTATTGAGCCTTTCTATAACTTCTCTCAATAATTGATGTGATTCCTGCACTAAAACCACTTTTAAATCCTGTTTTGTTCTTTTAGTTGGTTAAAATTCAAAGTTGGCTACAGATGAGTTGTAATTATTTTGGTAAAACGTTTGTATTAATCGTTTCATCTTTTTTTCTTATTGCAGTAATAAGTTTCTTACAAATACCAAGACGTTGTCTTCCAATCTTGAGACTTTTTTATTCTTCTATAAGTTTCTTTGCTAGTTCATAATTATACTTTCTTATATAATTATCAACTCTTTTTGCACCACTTTACAAAATTCGAGATATTCAGTCTTTTTAATGCAACATTTTAAAATATTTTTATATATTTTCTCCTCATAAATTATCTTGTCTCAGAAGAAATGTTATTTGGTCAATTACTGCTTTTTTTGTATCAGCTACTTTTGTTGTAGTTTTTAAAGTGTGTGAGTTATCTTCCTATTGAATTCGTTCAAATTTGAATCATGTTCAAAGTGTGTTAATATTTGAAAACGATTTGCAAGTTCTAATTTAAATTCATTGGAATGTTTCTGAAGATTAGAAATATCACGTGGAAATATTGTTTTTTTAAATAATTTCTCTCTAGTTTTAGGTTAACATGTATCATACATCTTACTAATCGATGGTTACTTCCTGTGTTGAATTTATTATGAAAATTACGATCTTGAAATACATATTTTCTGTTAGTCAAAATATAATCCAATTCTGGTGTACCTTCATTTGGATATTTTCATTTCTATCTGCTAACATTTATCTTAAAAAAAGAATTCATAATATAAGTTTCTCTTTTCTGAAAACTCTACAAGTCTATACCTTCTCTCATTTCTATCATCATAACCAAATTTATCTACAGCACTTTCATCTTTTAAGTGTTTACCAATTCTAGCATTACAGTCTCCCATGACAATTTAAAAATGTTTTTTTCTGATCAAAAGCATTTTGTACATTCATATAAAAAGCGTCCACTTCATCAATACAATGAAAACCTGTTGGAGCATAAACCTGAATTATCTGCATTTGATATCTGATATTAAGTTGAATAAATAATCTTGCCACTTTGTCCAATGCATCATCAATCTCCAAAATGTTGTTCTTCCACTGTTTAATTATAATGAATTCTACTCCACTTGTATTTCCTATGCTTGTTCCTTTGACAGTATATGTCAACTTTTTAAATCAATGGTCTCTTCATCTTTTCTTCTAACTTCACAAACTCCTATAATGTCCCATTTAATATAAGACAGTTCTTCTTCTAATTCTTGCAATCTTTTTTTACTTGAAAGTGATCTGCAGTTGTAAATACATAAATAAAAGGTCTTTATCAAATGGCAGTCCTCCTGAGTCCGCAATCAAAAGTTCTTAGCACTCTCCACCTTCAGACACTAACTGCTCATTTGAGTGGTGCATTTACAGACTCCTGGGAATAAGGGCTACGATTTATTCTTTTCTCTTATGATAGTAAATATCTATTAGAAGAGAAAAATCATTCACACACACATTTATTCTGTTTCAAAAAAACTCCAACTAATATTTCAATTAAGTGCTATCAGGCAACTGAGAAGAAAGACCATGGAGTTTCTTGCTCTTAAACTCAAGTAAGAATCCAATAAACTCACTATGGTGACTAATGCGTGTTGGTGAGCAGCCCATCCATGTTCTATATTATATGAATAATCCCATAGTAATAACAGTTGCAACTACAAGAACTTATGGAGTGGACATTTGCCTTTAAAGCCTTCAAAAGGAATCAAAGGGTCTTTTTTCAGTTAACAATAAATATCTTTTAAATATATCTAAGAAAAATAAATCTTTTTAGTTTATATATTTTGTGTTTTAAATAAGATTCTCTATAACGCAATGCATTTTTATAATCTACCCAATTCTAATTAGATTAAGTTTAGAAATTTGTCATTTACAAATTCATATCTTGCAAAATTTTCTAAAACTAATTATAAATGAAAGAAATGGGCAATTCCTCTACATACACATATATTGCAGTGCATATATTACGACCAATCCAATAGGATGTTTTAAATAGTCATTTTAGAAAAGACGAAACATTATACATTATGGAGGATAGATTACGCCAAATCCAATAGGATATTTTAAGTATTTATACAATTTAGAAATAGGGGAATTTCTATTCATGTGCATATATTGTAGAACAAAAATTAAGATAATCTCAGTAGGATAATTTAAGTATTTATTCAATTTAGAAATGAAGAAATTTTTTTTACAATATTGGTAAATTTTCTTGCTATATAAAATACAAAAAAACACTAATCATTGCATTTTTTGCTTGAATATTTGCATTCACTCTATTACCGCGTATGGTAGTCAATTACGATGTAGTACCTATAATGGCTAATTACATCTGCACTTTATCATTACTATGTGAGCAAAACAGTAAATTATTTTGGGAAAAAATGCTCATATATCTCCACCTAATATAAGACTTTTTATTTACATATCAAATCAATAACTGTTAACTTCCTTATTTGCTTAATCCATATACGAGCTTACAAACTGACCAGTTAATTCAGATTTTGACAGACAGATTGGAAGAGTTCATTACATAAAACAGCATTTAACTAAGATCGAAAAGTAATGCCCGAACTTACTTAGTATACCTGTATGTTTAGAGATCAACAAATAGAGTAATACTTGTCAAACAACCCAAAACAATGGGGGTCCTTTTTCTTTTAATTAACAGTTGTGTACTACATTAGCTCAGAAAAGAAGAAAAATATTTAAATTGATATAAAAAGTAGACATGTACTCTACTATAAAGGCACAAATATTGGAAGTACAAGTGAAGTAGGATTCATTATAAATAAAAGAAAAGAATAACATTGTGGAGATTTATAGTGTATGGGACAGAGTGGCAAAGTTAGTCATACAACTTAATAGCAGATACCAAATGCAGATAATTCAGGTTTATGCCCCAAAAGATTCTCAAGTGATGAAATAGTAGAAGATTTCTATATGGATGTACAAAAAGCTTTTGATCAGAGTAAACAGCACTTGAAAATTGTTATGGGAGACTTTAATGCTAGAATTGGTAAACAAATGAAAGATGAAAGTGATGTAGGTAATTTTGATTATGGTAATAGAAATGAGAGAGGATATAGACTTGTGAAGTTTGCAGAAAAAAAAACTTTATATTATGAATTCTTTTTTTGAGAAAAATGTTAAAAGAAAATGAACATGGAAGCATCCAAATGAAGGTACAGCAGAATTGGATTATATTTTGACTAACAGAACATACATATTTCAAGATTGCAATGTTCTTAATAAATTTAACACAGAAAGTGATCATCGATTAGTAAGATGTAAGATACGTGTTAATGTAAAACTAGAGAGACCAAAATTATTAAGGTAAAAAATATTTACAGTTGATATTCCTAATCTTTAGAAACATTCTAATGAATTTAACTTAGAACTTACAAATCGGATTTCAAGTATTAGTAGATTTTGAACATGATTCAGATTTGAAAGAAATTAATATAAAAAATAACTGCTACACTTTCAAAAACTGCAACAAAGATAGTTAATAGAAAGAATCAGCAATTGACCAATAAATTTCTACTGAGACTAGGGAATTTATGAATAAATATGAAGATATACAAAAATGATGCATTAAAAAGGATTGAATATCTCGAATTTTGTGAAATAGTGCGGAAAGGAGTTGAAAACGATATAAGAATATATAACTGTGAACTAGTAAGGAAATCTGTAGAAAAGAATAAAAGACTCAAGAGTGTAAAACAACATTTTGGAATTGGTAGGAAATTTATATCTGCAATAAGGAAAAAAGATAAAATTATTATTAAAAAGAGAAATGACATCATGAAATGGGTAGAAGACTTTTATCAAGAATTATATAGTAATAAAGAACAAGTACTCCTATGTCTATTACATTTTCCGAATTGCCCAGAAATTTTAAATGAAGAAGTGAGACAAGCAATTAAATATGTGAAGAAAAGAAAGGCTCCAGCTAATGATGGAATTATAATTGATATATTAAAAGAAGCATGTGAAAAAATAGAATTTTTTTACCAACGTTATATACCAAATGTCTAAATGATAAAGATGTACCAGGTGATTGGAATAATGCAGTATTGATATTAATATTTAAAACAGTGATAAAGAAGATATTAGAAATTACAAACCTATCAGTTTTATACAAAAATTTTACCAAGATAATTACAACTCCTCTACAGAGAACACTGGATTTCCACCAACCACTTGAACAAGCTGGATTTAAAAGTGGTTTTAATACAGTAGATTATATCCAGGTATTGAGAAAAATTATCCTTGATTCTATAAACATTTCTTCAATGATTAAAGCATTGGATCATGAAGGTATAGATCCAGGATATTGTCGTATTTGAAGAATATTTATAAAAATGCAATAGCAATAATTAGATTACATAATGATACTGGGAATGTCAACATTGAGAAAGGTGTAAGACAGGGTACTCTATATCTCCAAAAAATTTTACAGCAGTGCTGCAAGAAGTATTTTGTGGATTAAAATGGGAAGCTAAAGAAGTGAAAGTAAATGGAAATTATTTACGACATTTAGATTTTGCAGATGAAGTAATTGTTTTTGCAAATAATGCTTTAGAGTTGCAGGAAATGTTGCAGGAGTTATCAAGTAAAAATAGGAAAGTAGGACTAAAGATAAATGATAAAAAGATTAAACTAATGTTTAATGGATTTTCTCAAAACATAAAAATAAAGATTGATTATGGTGAGTTAGAAGAAGTTAACAGTTACAAATACTTGGCCAGATTATTAATACAGATGGAAACATAATGGATAAAATTAATCATAGAATTAAACTTGGTTGGAGTGCTTTTGGTAGAAATAACTTGATACTAAAAGGAAAAATGCCTATGTGTTTGAAAAGGAAGGTTTTAAATAAATATGTTTTACCAGTTCTTACTTATGGATCTGAGACTTGGGACACTTAATAAAAGATCAGCGATTTCAGACCATTCAAAGAAGTAACGAAAGTGGGGAGTAACAAGAAGGAATCGAAAAAGCAATGGATAAGAGAACAAACAGGTGTTACTGACCTCATTGAAAAAATTAAAAGACTGAAGTGGAATTGGGCTGGACATATTTCTAGAAGAGATGATAATAGATAGACAATTGAAATCTGAAACTGGATTCCAAGAGATTGTAAAAGACCTAGAAAGAGACCATATGTGAGATTGATGGATGAAATAAGAAAGTGTGCAGGGATGATGTGGAGAAGAGAAGCTAAAAATCGGAGATCAACTGAACTTAAAGAGACCTTCATCCTCCAGTGGACTGATAATGGTTGATGATGATGATATATTTTTCAAAAAAGTGTAAGGTTTTGATATAAATAATAAAAACGACACTTATTGAAATTTCGTGCAGTTAGGGATGTCGCTGATTTCAATCTATCTTTGTTAGATGGGCAAAGATTTTAATACTTGATTTTCACTAGAATAAATACAGATATTGTATACCATATTTTCTATGCGATTGTTTAATTTTAAAATGTGAATTAATTCACAATTAATTGCACGTGTGATATTAAACACATATTGCACAGAATAAATATAAATTATATTTCATTTTTAAAATACTATATGGAAGTTGAATACATTACATTTTCTATAAGTAATCAAATATATAAGCAGAGTGCGAAATTTTTGATCTATGAACCCATTGTCTAAACGTAATCAATTGTCTATCTGTGTTTATGCTTTAAAAATTAAATTGTCAATTACTGTGACTAATGGATACTATTTGTATGTGCATATATATCAGTGTATATACGTGCGTAAAACTCTCAATTTCTGTATCGAAGTAACGAATGATATTTAGCATATCCTGTAATTGATCAAATTCCTTTATTAAACTTGACTACAATTAAACAGTTTTCTATTCAAAGTACGTTTTTAAGTAAAAAATACAATATCTATCTTATCACTGTAATCGCAAATAATTCGTAAGATTGTATATCACCTGGTAGTGTAATAGTTGAGAGATTCTTATTTATAATTTTATTGCAAAAAAAAAAAAAAATATCTCCAGTATTATAATAAAAATATATGGCTCCAAATGTAACTAAATCGCAGAAATGATCATTTTATTGAAATAAAATGGTGAGCAGATACAAGCAGGCAACCATTTTATTAATAATTGGGGGAATAATTCTAACAACACTGGGAACGATATGTCTAGCACTGGATGTTACATTCGCTAAAGACTCAACATATCAACTTTTTGGGTTTATAGCTGCCGGGACATTAGTTCCATTAGGATTGTGCCTTAAAATTTATGGAGTTTTACGCTTAGTCAAGCTCGCTAAGGATTCAATGTTGCGTACTGAGAGTCTTCTACACAGTGATGAGTCAGTAATTTACACAAGGTAAATAAATTATTGAATATTTTCTTTTACATTTTGTGCTATTTAATTAGAAATGTACATACATACATAAGTGATGTGTTTTAATTTAATAGTGTTGGTTCATCACGAAATGCATTCTGGAATCATTTAATTTTTCAGATATATCGATTCATATATGTGGAATGGAAATATTAAGTATAATCTTAATTTATAATTTAAAAATGTGTCTTTCCCAATCTGCCTAAAGTGCCACCTCTCAATCAAGAAGCTAGTCGCCACAAAAGTATTAAACTCTATAATATCTGGATTACACATTTTGACACGAAAATATGACAGTGAGTTTTATGCCATCAAATATCGTTTTCAATGTTACCCTGGCGACGTAAAATCTGAAAAACCTTGAAAATATTTTTACAACTTATGGCTTCATTGCCATACACTATTTGAATCAATTCAATGTTTTTAGTATCAAATTGAAAACAAACTTTGATGTCAGTGGGTTGTTCAATTACGAGTTAGAAGGATACATAAACACACTATCATCTTTCATATCACAACGCATGATCTGACTATGTTAGAATCTAAAAACTTTAGCGCGAATCGTTAAACTATGTCGTTTCTTGACATATGTATTGATGCAAATATAGTGTTAGTAGATAGGTTGGGGAGAGAATTAGAAACAAGTTACATTTTCTCTGGGATACACTGTTATAAATAAAGTTTTAAATAGCCTTGAAATAAACCTCTTTAGGCCAGAGATTTTTGAACAGTGACTAATATAAAATTAGTAAAATATATGGTATACTTAGCAGATTTGGCAATTGCTGGAAAATGGCAGTTCAAACACTTTTCATTTGCATTTCCACTTCTAGCTGTGGATATATATGTATATAATGTTAAAATTAATAATAAGAAAACTTTTATACTTAATGTGATTATTGATCCCTAGAGATAATGTGTTCAGCTTCCAGTTAGGAATCTTTTGTTCTTTTCTACCACTCCCTAAAATTATACAGGTTTAGCCGTCAATATAAAAAATTGAAAATAATATTAAATTAAACTCAAATTTCGTTTGTTCATTATGCTAATAAATGTAAAATCAAATTTAAAGGTTTATTTCACCCAAGGTTTGAAACTTAAATATGTAACGAGTTTCATATTCAAGTAATATGTTCGCAAATGTATTTCCTTGCAGTTCTATTTCGTGGATATACTTCTATAATTTCAGTGTTCTAAGTAATTAAAAATCAATTATATGCTTTTCAAGATTAATATATGTATAAATATAACAAGTAACACATTTCCGTGAACTTTCAAATAAAATGTTTTTAAAATTTTAAAACGTACATTTAAGTCAAATATATACCTGAAATCCCTATTTTTTTTTCCTTTTATATATCCATTTTAACAACCTGCATCGTTGCACTTATCCAATAAATCAGTACACTTACATACAATGACGCAAATGTTAAAAATGAAGGATCTTGTGTTAAAGTTGCTAAACTCCTGATTTACTCAAGACATGGATTGAAAGCAGAACTAGGTAAAACTAATATTTTTTGTAAGTTTTAGTTATACTTACGAATTTTGTTTAAATAAATGGTAAACCCATAAGAACACAGTTGTATATCCTATATTTATTGTTAAATGAGTACCAAACTATTTTAACAATAAATGTAACACAAATGCTGAAGAAAACTTAGGGCTTAAAATCCGACTTTTATTAACTGGAAAACATAATGAATAATGTCTTCATCTTTACTCTTTTAAAAGTGTTAGAGAAACTTTTCATAACGACTTCAGTAGATATTTTACAAACTATTCTTTTAGGCTACAGTCATTGAAATATTTCATTCCGATGACAAAATTTATACTGCATAATCTTTTTTTAATATATTTGTATGCATTTGGTAGTCATGTGTTCAAACCTCCGGCTCTTCTGATATGGATAAGTTAATATCCAAACTACATACACAATGAAATCAAATAATCTGAAATTTTTATGTTTGATAATAGCTTGTTATCTAATACGTTTTGATCTAATGAGGAGTTTATTATAAACCATAAATTTGATTGATTCGTCTTTTCCGGTACAATATCTAATGATTGTCTATATATTTCTTGCAATGGAATATGTAATTATTTATATAGATTTGTACAAAATAAGTTCCAAATTGTCTTTGCTTTTTAGAATACATGTGTAGTGTCTCTGCAGCAGTTGAGTGTCAAACTCTCGAGTTTAAAGCATTCAAATCAATTTCCATTCTAGCACTTCCAGTACTCAAATTCCTTATGAACATACACTCCCTCTTCCCCCAACTATTCGATTTTTATTAATAGTTTGAACACATCATATTTGTGCGATTGATTCTGAATTTATTTACAGTTTAAAAACAAATATCCAATTTACATTATGGCAATATAAAGATCAACTGGGGGGGGGGGGTCTTGAGATTTTTATGCTGAATGTTTATGAAAGAATAAGTTTAAACTCAAATTAGAAATGTGCTATAAATGTATAATATATTCCATTCTATCACACATACCATTTATTTTTTTCAAGTTGTTCATTTAAGTGTTATGTACAAGGAAACAAGAGTACTTTCAGCGGAAAATGCTCTGGTTTCAACCCAGGCCTCCTCCCTTCGCACTCTCTCACCATCCCCTGCTGAAATTTTCTCGGACAGTGGTTCATCAAGTGACATCAAGAATGAATCATTGCACAATTCTGGAAGGAGAAGAAAGAACCATACATCTCACCTCTCTCCCAGCTCAGTTCATCTCCTCTCACCATAAAATCTCTGCATTCCTGTTTCTCTGTTCTTTATGTCCATCTTGAGGTCACTATATGCTTATATCTGTTGTTGGTTTAAACATTTGGGGTCTCAATTCAATCCACAGGCTCCTTGCTCTCAAACATTGATTTGAACTCAACTCCCCCAATATTCTCTTCCTTGCTGAAACTAAACTCTCCACTCACTTTAACTACAGGATTTACTCCACATTGTCCACCTTCAGTCTCAAGTATTCCACCACCGTGATGTCTGCTGGAGAAGTCATTACCCTCATTAATAAATGTGCTTCTCCCTCCACCTTTTCCATCTTACATCTCGATGCTCACTCTATTATCTTGGAGGTGAAATTTGGGTGCTTCAGAAGTGTTGTGATTTATTTATATCTGCCCTCCAATGACACCCTCATTAAATCTATTATTCACCAAATCAACAACATCACAGCTGCCATCTACCTCACCATTCTCCTTCTGGGTGACTTCAACATGGGCTACCAGTCCTTTACAACAAACACCTACATCTATTCTCCAGGAGCTTAATGTGTTGTGGGGACTTTTTCCCAGACCACACCTACTCTTTCTACACCTGTAAGCATCAGACTCTCATTAATTTAACATTCTACTCTCCTGATCTCCATTTCATGATTGAATTGACCCAATTTCACACCATATCTTTTTGGATCACAAGGCATTACACCTTTTCCTTGATATTAACTCCAGCCCCCAGTAAACCTTGGCCTCAGAAGACCAATAGGATTTCTCAAAAAAATGCACCAATAGCACTACTTTCAGAAATTTTTATATACTTTCATAAAATCAATATCCTTCAAATGGAGCCCATCTCTGCATTGATAGCATTTGTGGAAATTCTGGAAACTACCATCCACAAATACACTTGGAATTCCCAAGGGCTGCTCAAGTTGCTGGTTTCAATGGACAAAATTGCAGAGCAACTGAATCATTAGGAGAGTGGGACATTAGACATTAGCACCATCATCCACACCATTATGCTCAAAAGGCCTTGGCTGAGTACATCTTGGTCAAATGCACCCGGGGGTACATGGGGAATTCAAAACATGAAATTTCATTGTCAGGTTGATTATCAATACAGTTCCATGATAATGGAAAAAATTTTGAAAATTTGTTTTGTTTACTTACATTTTTGTTTGCAAACATTAAATTGCAACAATTTGATGAATATTTGAATAAATCTTTCAATAACGTGATTGTAAAATCGCTATTCTTAAATTAAATTCTGATAAATCGAATTTTGGTCTTTGTTAATTATTAAAGCGATTGTTTAAAGTATTTTTTAAAATATGGACAGCTTGCAAATTATTTTATTAAATTAGATTATATCATCCTAAAAAAATGTCATTATTTTTCCCCACCATACTTCATTATGGATGGATATCTCTAGACAGACATTTTGTTTCCCTCCCCCCCATTTTCATTGCATAATTATATATAAAAAATATAAAAGTCTATGAGCATCAAGTGGACATTAAAATTTAACTCATTCTTCAGGACTGACCTGTGAATTTCTTTGTGGAAGTTTTTTTTTTTACTCTTTAATGTATTTATATGAATAAAATTGTTCCTTTAAATTTTTTTAAATATATAACATTGACTTTTAAGATAATAATATGTGTTAATTATTTTAAACATGTTAGCATTCTGAAATATTTTTTACTTACGTTTTATTTAAATTAACAATTTCAAGTGGGAGTGAGTTGGTTCTTATAAACCTGTATAATTCTAATCTTCCAAATTTAATCACTTGTCACTCGTAAGAAACATGGAGGTTGTTTTGGAAGTCATGTGACATTTCAGCCAGAAAAGTTGATACCTCAAGGTCATGTGATATAAAAACTCATCATTCTATGATTTTATCATTGTTTACCATAGTACCAAATGGCTGACTAAAGGCCCTTTGATTGAAATTCAACCTATCACTTTGTGTAATCAAAGGTCACATGATATCCTAAACACTAACCATTCTATAACTATCATTTCTTTGCATAGGGCTAGATGAGCAATTAAAAAAATTATTTGAACTCAATCTACCATGTCGCATGCAGGAATTCCACATGATTTCTAAAACAACTTTCCATTCTATGATTTTTTTATTGTTTAGTAACTGACTAAAGGTTTTAGTATGAAGCTCAAATGTCATATGACCTCCTAAACAATAAACCATTTTATTATCTTATCTCCTATGGGTTTATTATAATGGTGCTCAAATATCACTTTATAAGTAAAATAATTATTCAGTTATTTTTTTAAATCATACATATTATTCCACATATTTTCATTGTGGATAGTTCAATAGTACCTTTGCTTCAATTACAGAAAATATTATCTCTTAAAATTAATTAATGAAAAGTGACACAAAGTTTTAATAGTACCAGATATCTTCCCACAGGGGTTTATATCCAACATGGCAATCATCAATTTCAGAAATGTTAAAATGGAGTATCCACAAAACTAAAATAACCAGTTTATTTAGTGTTATGAACTTTAGTTTAATGTTGCAAATTTTGAATTACTGTTATGTCACTCATACTTTTAACATTGATTAGAACATAGTAAGAGAATCAAAACCCAACTTGGAAGCATTCATTAAGTGGATATTCTCGAGTCCAATGAATGACTTTTTATTACTATTTATATCTTTCTCATTGTTTTTTTTTTTTTGCAATTGTTGCTAATTATCTTTCTCATTGTTCTATAAGTATCAATTACGACAGGTTTTAAAAAATACACCAATTTTGATCATAAGGAAGAGTCTACAGACAGATTACAGATTTTTAAAAAAGTTGTTTTATATTATTGCCTTATACTACATTATTTACATAAAAATGGTTTTAAAGTTTATTAAGAAAGGAATAAAAATGTGTCTTCAAGCATTGTGTGGGATGATAGTTTATTATCACTTTCTTGGAAAATTTCCAGTTTATTCAAGGTGTATAGGGGTGTTCTGGGATTGCAATCATACATGAATTTGCATCTGGTACACCAGATAACACATAATATGAATGTGCTAGCATGAATGTTCACAAAAATTCCTTGTTTGAATGGTTGGAATAGGGTATTGATATTATAAATTGGAATTGTTAAAACGTTTTAGTATTGCTTTGTGTATGTTTTCAAGGCCCTCACATTCAAAGGAAAGATGATATTGAGTTTCTGAATCTTTATGGTAAAGGCTGCATTGTTCATCAAGATTCTTGTACTATCTTCTGTGTCTAATACTATGATAATTCACAAATTAGTGTCCCAAATGAATCAATCTATTCTGAAGATAAAAACAGATCATTTTAATTAATGATTACATGGGCATTGATACAATAAATTGAACATTTTCAAATTATTTAGATGATTCTTTGGTAATGTGACTTGAAAATTAAGACAATTTTGTACCTAATAATTCCATGAATAGAATTATAGAAATTAGATATATATTTTTATATAAAAATAGCAAACAATGAAGAATATTAAATTTAAAATGTTAAATTGCACTTTTTTCTTGATAAGAAGCCCATAAAATGATAAAAACATGAATCTAAGAAATATTTCTAAACATGTTCTAAACAGATAGACTAACAAAAATATGAATTAAATAAATA